>JABUQX010043977.1:0-21311 GCA_015478945.1 Trachelipus rathkii
GAAACAATCAACATACAGATGACCTGCACAAGGACAGCATAAAATTCAGCTTTAACAAGTCATGGGCGTAACCAGGCCCCTCTATCAATATCAACAATATAAAACGCATGATCAGAATCTCGCACACGAACCATCGCAAAAGCATGGAATCCTTTTGCATTTAATAATTAGTAACCTTGCTCCCGGTGAAGTTGTAAGATAGATTTTTTATACACAGCATTATGTGATGGTATATGGTGCACTGAAAGCAGACTCATATGCTATGATATCAGCCTAAGCACTATCTGGCTGATCGTCTCGAGGCGTAATATCCAGCATGAAGAAAATAGCAAGACGAAACCTGAAACCACTTGAACTGATGAGATCACAATAAGAAATCCCGTCCCTTAGCCTGAATAGGTCTCGCCGTGTCGGGACAAAAATTAGCTTTCCTTTTTGAAAATTTATTTCATTAAAAGTGTCTTTAATGTTTTTAATTTGTGTAAATTTAGTAATAAAATGAAGTGACAAAGCATAATACTAAAAAAGATCCAAGGGCTTCCTCTCTATAGGTAATATATCACTACGCGAAAGGAGAGTGAGATGTATGTGGTAGCATACTATACTATATATATATAATATATATATATACTATTATATATCATATATATAGTATAATATCTATATATGTATATATATATATTTCTTATATATTTATTATATATTTAATGACAGACTTATTCTTCTAGAAAATCAATTATTTCTAAAAATTTCTTTCGTTTATTTATTTAATTTAATTGAATTAATTAAATGTATTCCTTTGTTATATTTAAATTATTAATTAATTGAAATTATATTTAACTTTTCATCCTAAGAGTTTTTCAGACTGTCCAGGTGGTTTTTGACTTACATTTCCTAATTTGTAGCTAACCGGCCCCGCCGCCGGCTAATTAGAACAACCATCGGCCCCGCAAAAATTCCCGCCCCGGTCGGGTCCCTAGTTGAGAATCGGTTTGGTATTTGAACTTAGGTAATGAGGTGGTTGGTTGTTATAGCCTAGATTTGTGGGAACCAACCGCTGGGAGACTGAGGAAAAAGTGGATTTGAGTCAAGTAATAGGAATGTCTGCGAGGAGGAATGGTTGAGTTTGGGCAGAGGCGGAGAGAGAAATGTGCATGAGATAGAAAATGGCGGCTTTTGTGAGGGGCGTAATGGTGTGGCCAGCCCTGGGCCAGGGGATGAACCCTACACTTGACGATTTACCATAGTGAGGATCCGTCGCGGTCGAGTGAAAGATCTAGGGTGGATTTCTGACTTAGACGAGTTCTGATTACTAATTAATGGTACAGAGAGGGTGGTAAGGTGTGGGGCTTTCTTTCGACTTTTGTCTATTCTTCTACTAGCTTTTCTTTTCTGATTGCTTGTCAGCGCCACACTTAGTAGCTCCGCAGTCTTGAGAATTAAAAGAAAGCTAAGATAAAGAATTATTATTATTTTTAAGCTAAAATTTAAAAATATTTAATGCAAACGTTTGGAGTAAAAAAATTTTTTTTGAGAAAATGACTCAGGTTTATTCAACAATAAAGTTATTAAAAGAATGTGTAAAGAGCAGTGGATATTAGTTTATTCCTATTTATTTTTAAGATAACTCAATAAATAAGTGAGGAAAATCTATATAATGATTTTTGTTTTGGGGGTGCTGAGAGATTTATGGAGACTGTGATTAAAGGCCTGAAATGGGGTTGGAAGATGTACAAGGCTTCAAATATATAAGAGTAAATATACCGTACATGAATATAAAAGTGATGTTTGGTTGAAACAGGACAAGTATATGGAGAGTATAAGTTTTCCTGATAAGAGAGATTTTTATGGTGAAAGAGAAATAGAAAGCAATGAATTGACTATGTATAGATCTTTAGCAGGACAGATGAATTGGGTGAGAAGCAAACTACACCGCCTCTGTGTTATGCTGTGAGTGAAAGAAGTAGGTATTTTAAAGGTGGCCAGGTAAAAGAAATAAGATAAATGTGATAAAAAGAAGGAAGGGGATTAATATGGCTATTTGGTTGAGTATTTTGACATGGATGATTGAAGTGGAAGTGTACACTGATGCGTCTTTTGGTATGAAAGGGTGTGTGAGTCCTCAAGTCTGTCACATTGTTGCTCTTAAGGATACGAAAGGGAATAGGTGTCCTATTGCTTGGATGTTGAGGTGTATGAGAAAGGTTGCAAGATCAACAATTGAGGCTGAAGAGATTGCATTTATTGAGTGAATGCAAGTAGTATATATCTTGATGAATGTTGGAGTGAAGCGGTTGGGGGAGTAAGGAGTGAAGCGGTTGGGGGAGTAAGGTGCAGTCGAGGGCTTTTGGACTTGTTAACCCTCCTACTTTCACTAACTTTCAAACTGCTGAACTGTCACATCACCCTCCAATTACTATCAGTATTAAAATGGACGCAGCTCTTTCTGAAACATTCTAGTACGGTTCCTGTGCGAACAGCGCTCTTTGAAGAAGAGCTTGTGCAACTCGTCTTTTCTACACACTTTCTCTGTACAACTTTCTGACCCAAGACTTGACCACTATGCTCAATCTTAATGTAGCTCCACTCATAAATTCCTGGAACACAACTTCCTTCATCTATTTTTCAAACTTCCTTTCACTTGCACACTTACAAATGTCGTGTATCAATCGGGGCATGTCAGCCTTTGACTGGGACTTGGATTCTGATTCCCACCAACTTCGGTGGAATTTGGTATTATTACAGTTAACACAACCACCACAAAGGCAGAACCCTAAATTCAAGAGGGGTATATCTCATTTTAAATGTCTGAGTAAGTAAGAAGCTAAGCCCAACATATGATATAGTTATATGATATATATATATATAATGATATTAATATATATAATTATAATATTATATATATATTTATATTATATTATATATATTATATATATAATAGTATAAAAAAAAAAATATAGTATACTTATATATATATATATATATATAGGCCCTACATTATGATATTCGCGTTTCCTCTATACATTTATATATCTTTTTATTATATGATATTATATTGTTGTATTTTGCATATGAATAATTTTGCGAGTCTAATTCTTCCATCTTGATTTCAATTTCAGATTTGTGATATCAATTTATTAATAATTTTAATGGAAAAATATTCAATTGTATTAAGACTGGAATGAGAAAAAAAAACTGTTGGTCTTAACATAATTTTGTAATTAAAATGATACCCAAATAAAAGAAAATTTTTTTTGTACAATATTTCTTTTAATGTGTTTATTTAGGATGTATATTTTTGTCACTAATAATTAATATTATTAACGTCGTTTTCTTAATTTATATTCTTTAACATAAAATATTTTAAGCTAACTTTCAATGTACAGTCATTTTTATGTAATTATTATTCGTCTCATTCTAATAATTAAATAATGTGTACGCGCGTATTTATTTATTTATTTATCTATTTTTTTACTTATTTATCTATTTATCTATATTTCCTTATATATTTATATATTATCGTTTACTTTTTATATAGAGATGAAATTTTTTCTTTGAGAATAAAAGGTAGGACCCAGTAGACTTGTTCCATTACATGTTAAAACAACCTATAAATAAATTCAGTTCAATTGCATAATATTAACCCGTGACCCATTGAGGTTAAAGTTTGAAAACATGATTAAATTTCAAACTTTATTGATTTCAATTTTTAACATGTCAAAAAAGACATAGAAATTGATCATAATTTTTGAAAATTAATAGTAATTGAATGTGCATTCGTACACTTACAAATTAATCAGAGAATAAGAATTTAACCTGTTGAAGGGGTTATGTTCTGGTCTTGAATAACCACCTTCATTTAAAGAATATGAGATGTTGAAGAGAGTGAGCGTTGTCACGATGAAGTGGCGTTTCTTCCCGGAGGCTGCATAGGATTCCTCAGTGGGGCTAGTAGCCTCCTGCCCCAGGACTCCCCCCAGTGACAATGCCGCGAGCACACTCCGCTCTCCGGTCCTGTGATGTCGGGTCAGCTGTCAGGTGAAAGCTAGGTGTGCGCACATTAAGGTGCACTGAGAAAGAGCTTAGACACTCTGTACCTTAACTGGCAGTTGGTCCGCACCTGCAGAAGCTTGAGTACGGTACAGGCGGCACAGGATGACCGAACAGAGTGGCGCCCAGCAGACGAAACTTAATTTGATGGATGTTCAGTGATTTGATGGGTGTTCGGAATCAAATTTGGCGTGGCTGCTTGTTGGTGTTCGTTGTGCCACAACAGTGGCACGTGTCACTCCAGGTGGTCACCAATTTGAAGGGGTTATGTTCTGGTCTTGAATAACTACCTTCATTTAAAGATATGAGATGTTGAAAGAGTGAGCGTTGTCACGAAGAAGTGGCTTTTCTTCCCGGAGGCTGCTTAGGATTCCTCAGTGGGGCTAGCAGCCTCCTGCCCCAGACGCCACACTGTTATTTTTTCCTTTTCAGTATATCACAGGTATGGCCCAACGGTATGTTTTTTTAATAGTCCTTTGCGAACAACCTTAAATTTAAAAAGAAAATATTAATATACTTTACGTATTTGGTTCCAAATTACCAAGGAATTATATTTAAAACTCCGATTTATTTAAAAACATAAATCTATGGGAAATATATAGATATGTATTACCAAATTACACAATGATAGATTTTATAATTATTAGTAATCTAGTTTACCCGTAAAACAAATTTTGTTATTGGTTTTTCTTAAATTTGTCGTTAAATTCTTCCATTAATTTTACTCCTCTTTCTGCTCTATCGTTTACCACCCTTAATGAAGCTACAACTCCTCTTCTTCCTTTCATGTAACTTTCTTGATTTTTCCAATTAACATGATCAGCTTGTGGGAATTCTTGAGAAAGACGAAACCTGATAAATATATTCTGCGACCTGATGATGCTAAGTAAGTCTAATGGAAGATTTTTATTAAGAAATATTCCAAATCATCTTCTTTGATAAACAGTTTATTTCTTTTTTCTTCGACTTCACATTCCTCATTTAAGTACCATAAATGACTAATAATTTTATGAATTGTTTTCAGCAATAATATATAGACCATCTCTCTTCACTACGTATCTCTAATTTATCCTTTCATCCATATATGGCAAAAGGGCTTCAGCACAACTTCTCACTTAAAGAACACAAATGACTGATATGAATTTTAATGAAATTTGATTCTTCAGCAATAGATTTATCATGGTTTTTGTATTCACAAAGATTTTTAGGAAAATTAATATCATTCATGGGAGCTTCAATTGCATTTGTAGCAGAAATCCATGCTTTCACACATAACATTTTAATCTAAAGCAACATATTCATTTTAGTGCTTTCTCTTCTGTTAGTGTTAATTTAAATTGTTTTCTAAATAGATAGGTATAGGCCTATATATTTTTAAGCAATATATTGCTTTTCCCATCCATCTCCCTAAGTAATATGCTCCTGGTTGCAGGAAATGTAATCTGTGTGATGGGCTATTACCTAGAAAAATTATTGCTAGCTCCAAAGATTCTTGATAATCGTGATGAGGTTGATCCTCTAATTTTATTTTGGGCATGCTGTAAGATCTCATTTACATCATCTTTTAATATTGTTCTTACCTCTGTATCTGCCTCCCATGTCAAATATTGTACCTTGCTAATATCGTCCCATGTTTCTTGAAATCATTTAAATAAAGGGATCTCTGGCCTTTTAGTGGGTATAAGTTATACTTTAGTGAAAACTCTCTGCAATACAATTTTATAAATATGGTGCTGACAAGCAAAAAAACATATATACTGGTAGTGTGACAAATGCAATATCAAAATTAAATATGTATTTAACATGTGTTTCTGGATTATCTTCTGATTCTGATGGTAAGTATTCAAAGTAGTATTCAAACAACGGAGATAGACTTATCAACCAGAGAAATTAATAAGGTGTTACATCAGATGAAATGATGAAATCCAAGAAGAAATCGAGTGAGAAGTTCCAAGACCAAATTCAAAATAAATCCAAGAATAAATCAAAACACAAGTCCCGAAATAAATCCTGCAAGTATAATGTTAGTATTTTACCTGTCTATAATATTGAATGATGTGAGAAATATGACAATACTATAAGTTAAATCAGATATATCATTTTATTAATTTTTTATGTTTCCTTTCAGGTAGCGTCAGGCCACTTTAGGTATAGAATTTCTACTCCCCTTTCCCTATATACGACTTTTGGATTTTTTTTTTAAATGAAATTCTTAATATAATAATAAGGTCATAAGCACACAAATAAAAATAATGTAATTCTAACAATAATAGTTTTATTAAAGTTTAAATGAAGCTCATTCAGAACTTTCCTCTAGGGGGAATTGGGACAGGCCCTATAGGGGGGTGATACGGGACATCTCTTGGAATTTATATTTGGTGTATTAAATTGAATTTATTGAGAAGCTTCTCTTCAATTTTAGTTAATCTTTTAAGAACCTGAGATATGGAAATATTAAGAAAATTATAAATGATACATAAAAATAAGAATAAAATGTGGTGTTCCAATTCACCCCGATTCTCAGGGTGAAGTGAAACTCTTCCTTTCTTTTTTTCATGATCAAATTTGACTATGATGTATTCAATCTACCGAACATAAGAATATGTTTTTTATTATGTAAAATTTTGCTATTCTTAATAAACAGAATGTCTATAGAGAATAAGTCATATACAATAATCGAATTTTTAATGGGGGGAGCTTGGGTGAAGTTAGGGCCAGTTGATTTAACCACAATGTACTGTTTTTTGAAACATAAATTTACCTGCCAGTGTTAAAAGCTAAATCGACACCACAGCAGCAAACGTTGTATACACTGAAAAAAATATTATGTTAAAATCCACCCAACAACTTCTTCAGTTTTATAACAAACGAGTTAAAACCATTTTTCAAGGGAAAAAATATTTCTATTAAGGAATTTCCTCCCCTAATCCTTATAATTTTTAATAAATAATAGATAAAAACTGTCTATAATTAAAGATAACCTAAATAAAACTTGAAGTACAACCGCGCGACTATTTAATGAGGAAACAACAAAATTTAAATTTAAAAAAGGCGGACCTAGCCACCGCATCAGGACGCTATCTAAAATGCAGTATGGACTAGGGATTAGGGATGGCCAAAAAATATCGATATATCAAAATATCGATATTTTGGCTTGATATATCGATATTTTTGGGCGATATTTTCTTAGGCGATATATCGATATTTTTTCTTAATATCGAAAGCCGATATTCTTTTCCAAAAAAAATTTTTTAAAAGGCAAAAAAATAAAATTCTTATCTCCCTCTCCGACACGCTGACACGTGATGGAAACCTCTTTTCCCCCCCATATTTCGTTGTTCGTTCGTTCCGCAATGTCGTGAATAAAATAAACCGAAAAATTGGGGTTTTAGATTTTTCAGCTGCGTTTCCAGAAGCCCGACTGCAGTCCGGGAGGGCACACAGGCGCACATGTATCGTTTCCAGAGCCCGTTTGCGCACTTCTACGTCACGTAAACGTCACAGTCAGGCGTCCGTTGTTAAATCCTCGATTTCGGGAATTAATAAAAGGCGCTGCGTGGAAGAATACTTTGTTTACAAATAAATCTTTTTTCAAAACATGTGTCGGAAATGGCTTGCAAAAATTTTTAAATATTTTAGTTAACTTTTATATTAAGGATACTAATATAGCGTATCATTTCATAAAATAGATACATATAAGTATAAGAGTATTGTTTACAATTGTCAGCTGATCCGACGGGCGCGCCGCCCGTTTCCTAGTACTTCAAATTTCCTGTTCTCTTAATATGTTTTGGTTAATGTAATTTTTTTCAATTCGAAGCGTTTCCGAGTCGATTTTGCACACGGGCTTCTGGAAACACAGCTTATGTCTTTTCGGGAACCAAAAATAAGGAGAGGGGGGGATCGACATGGCACATAGTCAAATTGTCTTCTGAGTATTCAATAATCACTATTCAGTGATCAAGTGGATAGAGGTGTCGTATGCAGGGCCCTCTTAACCATTCATTCCGCCCTAGGCAAAAAAAAAAAATTTCACCTAAAGCATATATATATTATATATAGTATATATATATAATATATATTATTATATATATATATGATATATATTATATATATAATATTATATAATAGTTATATATATTATAGTATATAATAATATATATAGTGTATAGTTATTTTTTGCCGTGTTCTAGCCACCTAAAGCTGCCCTCATATTCTGCCACCCTAGGCATTTGCCTAGTTTGCCTAGCGGTTAGGAGAGCCCTGGTCGTATGTGCTACCTGCCAAGTATTGTGCTTTCTTTAAGTTTCTTAGTTCCAAAAAATTTAAAGAATTTTTTATAGAAGTTTAAATATAACGAGTATAGCACTTGATTCACTAGATTTGCCAGAATATGACAAGCGCTTACAAGATTTTTTCAGATGCACTTTTATTCTTTCAATTTTAATTTCTAATTTAAATCACTATAATATTTACATTTTATTTTGCCTGGTGTTCCTTACGACATTCAGAACTTTCGTCCATTATTTCCTTAGTTTCTTCCGGATCCCCAGAGGTCTTTGGCATTACTCTTATAATCAAACTTAAAATAACTTAGCAAAATTCGAAACAATCGTGATTAATTAATATGAAATTGCAGTTATTGCTGAAAAGGAAAGGAAAAATGAAAAAAAAAAACAATTTCCCCCGGGTTTTAGGTGAAAAAAACCGAAAAAACCCGGGCCCACTGGGCTTTTTCAAGAAAAGTGTTTTTTTTGCCAACCCTGTCAAAAACACGGACCGTGGCATCCTTTATGATTAGCTTACTCCTGCCTTCCTTTGTTTACACGTGAAGGCGTTTTGAGGCTCTGTAAAACCAATGGACATCCCACTTTTTTATTAAGAGGTTTCAGTTGTTATGACTTCTTGTTCGAAAGTGATTATTCTGCATTTTGATGTTATATCCATAAGTGCTTCCATGACAATTGTATTTAGTTTAAGTTGGTCTGGTTGTCTCCTGAACGACAAATATAGGATATGTCTCGACAGTATATAAATAATCCAGATAACTTCTGCTACAGTTGCGGAGAAGTAATATTTACTTCGGGAAAGCGTCCTATTACGCCATCTGTTTTTTTTTTTTTAAAAAAAAAACATTTTTATTATTTTGGTTGTAAGATGGGGACCAGGACAATAAATGGGCACCTCACATATATTGCATTACGTGTTCGTGCAAACCCAATGCATGGGTGAATGGATAAAAAAGTTGTATGCAATTTACAGTATCCATGGTTTGGAGGGAGCCTTCGAATCACACGACTGATTGTTATTTCTATATGATTCACTCCTACTAAGAAATAAATATCCATGAAAAAGAAATCGATACTCGTGTATCCTGATATACCCTCTGCAAGTCAACTGAACTTCTAAAGGATGTTTCTTCGGGCTTGACGAAAACAACGATGTTTCCTCAAACAACGAAGCACAACGGACATCAATTATAAGGGACTCAAACTTCTTGGGAAACTCAGACTCCTCGATTCATAAGGGATCTTGAACTTCCTAAATATAAGACATAACTTTTGGCATCACATTAACGACACTGGAATTACCTGCACCATCCCGTTAAAGAGACAATTTTCCGCAATAGAAATAAAGAACTCGAGCGGTTCTTTAAAACAGAGGCGGATTTCACATAAGCCAGCGACATTGATGGCCTAATGGATGCACTGTTCATAAGACGCAGTTCTGAACAGTGGCGGCTATTCATTAATGCTTCGAGTACAAGTCTTAAGGCAGTACTTTTACATAATGGTAATGAGTTCTCTTCCATTCCTGTTGCGCTTGCGACGAATATGAAAGAAGAAATAAACAAATATGAAAACCATCCTGATTGCAGTAGACTATGTGAGGTTCCAGTGGGAAGTGTGTGCGTGCCGACTTTACAAGTAATTGCTATTTTATTAGGACTTCAAACAGACTACACCAAGTACTGTCGTTTCCTTTGCGATTGGGATAGTCTCGCCCGAGACACCCATTATGCTACAGAGAGTTGGCCCCTAAGACAGTCATTAGCTCCTGGGATTAAAAATATATATGATAGAATCGAACAAAGCTTGCTTCCCCCACTACCTATAAAATTAGGGCTTATGAAAAATTTTGTTAGAGCCTTAGAAGTAAATAATTCCGCATTCACTTTCGTGAAAGTTCCCCAGGATGAGTTTCTAAAAGGTCAAAGCAGGTGTTTATCGGTACACAAATCGGAGATTTACTTAAAAACCAACAGTTTGAATCCATGCTTAATTACAGGAGAAAACAGCATAGAAATATGTTATAAATGTTGCGCATGCTTTTCTGGAAAATTTCAAAGCTGAAAACTTTAAAGAACTAGTTAATGAACTGATGGACTCATGTGAACAACTAGGTTGTAATATGTCATTTAAAATGCATTTTTTGAAATCACACCTAGACAAAGTAAACTTTGACTTACATTTCTTTCCACCAAATTGTGGGGGTATGAGCGATGAAGATGGTGAGCATTTCCACCAAGATATCTTTGTGATAGAACAAAGGTACAAAGGGAAATGTAATGCTGCTATATTAAGTGCTTATTTCTGGATGCAATAAAGGATGCTTCTGAAACAGAATACCATAGACAAACAAAAAGGAGACGTCATTAAAGTATGCAAGTTATTTTATTTTCAAATCTTTAATATTTCTTTGTAACATGATTATTATAGTGAGTGTCAATATCTTCTAAACAAAAGCTAATCAAACAATATAAACCATTTTTGTATTCAGCGACCCAAAAAACGAGCAAATTATATTTTCTTCCCCGTAACATTCAACTTCTCAAAATTTGTTGAACAGTGAATTATAATTATCGTTTTCTTCAAATCCAGAAACTCGTGCTTTTATACATTTCTTCCCTGAATGACAAAAAATCAGCTTTTCAAAACCCTAAAAATTTTCTAAGTAGAAAATGCAACAATCTTTCTGGTTCCTCTTCCTCCCTCACATTCTTTCTGACATTTTGTCATTTTAAAATGTCAACTCCAACTTTGCTTCTTCCTCTCACTCTCCTCTTGTATCTCTCGGTAATACTGTTGTCTTAACATCTGCTAAAGCTGAACTGTTTGCTCAAACCTTTCCTTCTAATTCCAATCTAGACAGTTCCAGAGCTATTCCTCCTCTCCGCCTTCTTTCATATCATTAAAATGTTATTTTTGCATTCTCAGAGTTTAACACTAAGGTGGCGGAGAGTGCTAAAGTTATCCCTCAAGCGATCCTCAAAACTTGTGCTTCTGAGTTAGTAAATTGTTTCCTCACTGCCAATTAACTTCAACCTCTCCTTCGTGTTGGAAGAGTCCATTCATCCAGTATGTGCTGAATAAGTGGGACTCCAGTCAGCAATCCAACTACCGTCCTTTTGCTTTAGCACCTCTTCTTCTTAAAGGTTTTGAATATATTCATAAGAAGATTTAGAAACATCTTAAATCTATCCCTGATTGCCAGCGGGGCTTCTGTAAGGACTACTTGACTGGTGATCTTCTTTCCTTTCTTTGACTGTTTTTTTTCCTTTGCTCTTTCGCATTTCGGTAAATACTTTCTGCGGCGCTAGACATGTCAAAGGCATTCGATAAACTATGGTACAAAGCTTTAATTTCTAAATATTCCACTTTTGGAATTTTTCCTTTGTAACCTCCACTTGACTTCCATTCCATTCTTTCTATGGCTACTTTTGGAGATAGGCGCCATTTATCCTTTCTATGGCTACTTCTGGAGATATGCGCCATTTATCCTTTGAATCTATCCATAGTGGCGTTCCTCAGAATTCTGTTCTATCCTAGACTTTTTTTTTTTCTATTTTCCATCAATGATCTATCTGTTACTGTGTTTCCTCTCCACTCTTAGGTTGATAACTCCACCGCTTATCATTGCTCCTTCCAATCTGAAAAACGAATTTTTTACCAAAAACTAAATGATGGTAGGAGGGTAGCCGTGGTAGGAGGGTAGCCTTGAAGCAACGAACCTCTGATCGTTCTCGTTTTCAATGCCTCTATAACAGCTTCTTCATCTATTTACTTGATATAATCTTCCCCACAGCTATAAATCTTCATTGAAAAAAAACCTCTAGCCTTCCCAAACACTTAATTAATATTCTTGATATTTTCTTTTCTCGTGATCTTTATTAGAAGGATCGCATTAAGTTCCTTTTAAAAAGTTTGTAGGAAATTGCGTGTTCTGAGGCTCCTTCGCAACTTCTTCTCACCACCCTACTTGCTAGACCTGCTTAGGAATTTATAATTGCCGTTATTGTGGGTCAATCAGTAGAGCGACAGGGTCACAAGGCAAGGGCCAGGGTTAGATCCCTAGTACGGATCTTAGGTAGCAATTACCTTGAGAATTTCCCTTCTAGAATAGGGCTATCAGGTCTGTCTTTGTTACTTCGTTTTATTGTTTTACGCCTTTAATGTTTTAAACACATGGGTTTAATTATTTAATTCGTAGTTTATTTTTATAGAAAATGTAGGTAATTTAACCTTGGGTCCGCCCCCCCTCCCTGTATCCCCCAAGAAATATGTTCTGCGACTGTAAGAAAACTTCAAGAGCTTAAGTTTTCACAGTTGTCTCTCCATGAGAGAGTTACAGTTTAGAAAAGAGGCCGTTCAACACTTGATATTCTAAATATATATATATATATATATATATATATATATATATATATATATATATATATATATATATATATATATATATGTGTATATATTGTGTGTGTGTGTGGAAGAACAAGAAGTATATTCGTAATCTTAATTCTGAATGGAACCAACGGTAAAGTTGGCTTTGCGACTGTGAAGTAAAAAATGCACTGGTTTGATTCCCATGTTTGCTGTTTGGATGGAGGTGGTGTAACGTGGACTAAAGACGGTTTTAGAAATATAAACAAATGAAAAACATGGGAAGTCAACGAAACACGTTGAAAATGTGGTTTCACTGTCACTTTTAGGAAATGTAAATATTAAGGATAAGCTTAGTGAGGCATACAGACTTTCAATCAGTGAGCCTAACATAATAAAGGTTAAAAACAACCGTGAAATTAAAAAAAAAAAATGAGGCAGCAACCCCACTGGATTCAAGCAAACGTTGATACTACTAATATGAAAATGCACGTAAGACATAATTTAGATAATAAATATATTATTTTAAAAATGAACTTATTGAGGATAAAATTAACGGCTCAGAAAATGTAGCGTATAGTTTTGAAAATATTGAAGAAAATATCGATGATAAAAAATATTATTTTAGATTGATTAAGTAAGTAATTAATCTTAAAATATTCTGATAATACTAATATGAAATAAAAATATTTTTTTTTCTTTCAAATGAATGGAGAATAAAGCAGAACTATTAAAAGTTTTGAACTATTTAACTAGTCATTTACAAACCGTAAAATTATCCGATTTAATTAAAGAAGTTATTTATGAAGTAATTGAACTTAGAATAATAAATACAACATATGGTCCCTCAATCATTGAGTCAAAATAAAGGCATCACTAACCAATTTTATTTATAATACCAAATTTTTTATAATTTAGAAAATTAATGATGTGTAAATGGAGATGAAATTATAATTAAGAACTGAAGTCGGAGCCGGTAAAAGATTTACCGGCTCCGCTCCGCAGCCCTCCATAACAAATAAATTCTTTTGACCTCTTCTACTGTTTTCCATTATCACTTTACTAATCACTAATTGTTCTTTAATTTCATAAGAACGATTGCAGCGCCATTTTCGCTCTTCACTAATTATGTTGTTACTCGTTATATATTTCCATGCTTGTTAAATATGTGGACTTTTAATTGGGATTTATGATTACATTTATATCTGCACTCGGAACATGCTTACGCATGATGTGGCTTTTTAAGTGTCCTTTCCGATTACATTCATAACTGCACTCAGAAAGAAATTTTTTGGTGTCTCACTTACGCTAGACATGAAATTTTTTGGTGTCTCACTTACGCTAGACATGAAATATTCCCAAGGAAAGGAACGAGTGAAAGAGCGAAACAAATGATGTTAAAGAGAAAAAAGATAGATGGGGAGAAAATAGAAAATACACCAGATATGAGATTCAGCAGCATTGCTACAAACATCAGGATAGGAAAAACCAACATAACAAAAGAACAAATAAAACAGATAGAGGAGGAGGTTGAAGAGTACATACAAGGAAACTTTCTGAATAAAAATGATGAGGAGACCAGCAGTGGGAAGAAGGATGAATGGACACTATCCCGAAATCTGTACTTGATGGAAAGCTATTATATCGGAGAACTCATACCAACCAAAACAAATAAGAGTGAACTGTGGAAATATGTAATTGAAAAAAAGGAGTTCAGTGCAAATGATTTTATGGAATATAGATTTAGAGAAAAATTTAAAAATGTGGACAGAAAAGCTATGATTAAGCAAAAACTGTGTATTCTTAATTTTGTTAAAGACGAAAAGAAACAGGGAAAAAGAAAAATAAATTGTATTTACCAACAGAAAGGAAAGATATTATTCTTAAAATGAAAGCTCAAAACATAGTAGAGAATAAAATGGAGAAATGACTTTAGAATTAGTAAAAAATATAAAAGAAAAAGCCAACCAAAGAGAGTGCAGCGGTAAAAAAAAACAAAACAAAACAAACAAAGAAACAGGAGAGAACAAATAAAAACAAACAAGAGACTGTAACACAAGTGGATAAAGAGAAAGAAATGGAAATACTGATTGATATAAAGGACCTGTATCAAAGAGAAAATCTAGACAAGGACCAAACAACAATAATAGAAGAGGAAATAGTTGGTAGTGACATTTTGGAGGGAAAAGAGGAGAATGAAAAGGAGACATACAAAAAAAATCGGATGTAGAAGAGATGGAAAATATAACGGATAATACAAAAGAAGAACTGGAACCAGACAGAGAAAGGGAACTGATGAATGAAATAATGAATGTCCAAACAGGAAATGAAGAATCTTGCTCAAAGGAGGAAATGCTGATAAAAATAGCAAAATACAGAGATGAAGACCTCATAAAGGGAATACAGGGCAGATGCAAAATAAAAAAATCGGAAACTGGTTCCAAATGGAGAAATATACTAGGATAGCAGATAAAGTACTACCAAGAATTATCCCAGACAATTGTAGTTTGACTGAGGTTAATAGGTTATATTATTCAGTTGCCAGGGCAGTAGCGGACTTTATGAAAGCTAAAGTATTCAAAACCAAGAAAGCAGAAAAAAAAGCAAGAACAAAGAAAAGATACCACCGTGGAAATATAGACTACAACAGGAAGTAAGTAAACTAAGACAAGAGGTATCGATAGTAGATGCTTACCGACGTGGTGTGGTAACATCAGAACAAACTATAAGAAGAGTAAAAAATATACTAAGGAGAGAAAACACAGTACAGAGTGACCAAATAACTCAGGCCATTGCAAGTAGAAAGATGTTAATAGCAAAGGCTAATAAGATTAAAAGGTATGATAAGAGAGATAAAGAGAAAAAACAAAATCAAATGTTTAAAGAGGATCAGGGAATGTTCTATAGAGAACTACGAAATGATTCCATAAAAGTGTCAAACCCTCCTCCCAAAGAGGAAGTGGATAGATTCTGGAAAGGAACCTATGAAGATGAAAGAATGTTTAATAATCAAGCAGAATGGCTAGAGCAAATAAGGAATAACCAAGAAACAACTAATATCGAACAAATGGAACATGTTGCAATTACAAAAAAAGAGATTGAAGATGTAATTAAAAAGAGTAGCAACTGGAAAACACCTGGACCAGATAGAGTTCAAAATGTATGGCTTAAGAAAATAAGAACACTATTGGAACCGCTTACCGCCTGTTATAATAGAATTATAAATGGAAGAGAAGAGATTCCTCAGTGGTTAACAACTGGAGAAACTGTGCTGATCCCAAAAAGCGAAGAAACCCAGAGACCAGAAAAGTATAGACCCATCACGTGTCTGCCAACCTTATATAAGGTACTTACAGGAGTATTGGCAAAAAGGACATTTGGATAACAATAACATCATAAGCGAAGAACAAAAAGGATGTTGTAAAAATAGTTATGGAACTAAAGACCAATTACTCATCAACAAAATGATTACAGAAAATTCGAGGAGGGCCCAGAAAAACCTAAGTATGGTATGGATAGACTATAAAAAGGCCTACGATGGTGTCCCTCACAATTGGATCAGAGAAGTTTTAAAAATATATGAAATTATAAGATTCATAGACAATGCAATGAAGATATGGAAAGTTAATATAAATCTCCATTATGAAGAAGAACTTTGGAAATAAAAGAAGTAAAAATTAAACGAGGAATATTCCAGGGAGACTCCATCTCCCCCTTAATATTTGTGCTCGCCATAAATCCTCTGAGTGCTTTAATTAATGGTTTGCAGAATGGATATCGTATAAATTCGAGAAACGAGAAAAAAACCAAAATAATTTCCCACCTATTTTATATGGACGACTTGAAACTCTACTCGTCAAATAGAGAAGAAACCATTAAACAAATAGAAATCGGTAAAAAGGTTTTCTAATGACATATGCATGGAATTTGGGCTTGACAAATGTGCGTTTGTGCTACTCAAGAAAGGCAGAAGAATAGAAAGTGAGAACATAGAAATTGAAGGAGATATAATTAAAGAGTTGGAACAAGAACGCTGCACGTATAAATATCTCGGAATAGAAGAGTCAGAAAAAATAGAAAGCAACATAATGAAGGGAAAAATAAAAAGGAATATAGGAGAAGATTAAATTAATGCTTAAAACGGAATTGAACCCAGAAACAAGATGCAAGCCATTAACACCTTGGCGATCGGTACTCTCATATGGTTTTTGGGATCATCGACTGGATGGGAAGACTTAAACAAGCTGGATGTTATGACCAGAAAAATGCTGCGCACATAAGATGACCTATAAAAACCAATGTGTACCAACGGATACATGTATCCAGAAAAAAAGGAGGAATCAATTACAATAGATATAATATACAAATCTGAAATAATAATAGAATTGGGAAATATTTGAAGGGCATTCAATGATGGAAGATTCATTGGATGGAGTGCATGAACATGAAAACTTGAAACCCTCTACATGCTATCAATTATAAAAAAAAATGAATGATTATCTAAGAGATGTGAGATATTGATGGAGAAGGCAGAAACAATGAAAGTTTTGGAGAGAGAAATAAAGAATGCTAAGATGACATACAAAGAGAGAAGAGAGAGAAGAAGCAAATCTAGAACAATGGAAAAATCACACATTGCCAAACACCATAAAAATATACTGGATGAAGCCTTCGTTGACACGTACAAATCAAATGAAGTAATGATAAAGGGATGGCTAAAAAAGTGAAGACAAAAGAACCATCCTAGCAGCCCAGATCAGGCCCTCAGGACCAACTGGTTCAAAAAAACACATAGAAGGGCAAAACATAACGGACAAATGCAGAATGTGCAGTGGTGGGTCGGAATCAGTATGTCACATACTATCTGAGTGTAAGTTTTTGCTGGAGAAGGGCACATACACAGAAAGACACAACAACATTTGCAGACTGATCCACTATAGATTGTGCAGAAAATTTGAAATAGAAGTAAATACAGTTAACCACTGGGAACATAACCCAAACAATATAGAGGAAAACAACAGAGTCTTAATACATATATGATTACAACATACCAACCGACGCACAAGTCATTCATAACAAACCAGATATAGTCATCTATAACAAAACTGAAAATAAATGCTTGATTATAGAGGTCGGAGTCCCGTGGGATGGAAGAGACTCGGCCTACGAAATTGAAAAAGAAATGAAATACCAAGGCTAAAAATACGAACAAAAGAGATTGTGGAATATAGATATAATTGAAATAGTTCCAGTGATTGTGGGTGCTTCGGGAACAATAAAAAAGAGCCTAGAAAAACATCTCGAGAGACTCCCGGTAAAGGTATCCACACTGGAGCTGAGTATGACAGTAATCAAGAAGAGTTTAAGCATACTAAGAACTGTGCTGGGGTATCGATGAGACACCGAAGAAGGAAAATTATGAGGGTTGTTCTTAGGATCAAGGTTTGATCCCGAACAATCCCATAAAGAAAATATATACCCTTAATAAAGGAGTTTAAAAAACAAAGTTATTTAAATGTGTTGAGTGCAGCTATGAATTTAATCGGAAAGGAAGCTTAAAAAGCACATCATGCGTAAAGCATGTTCCGTTCCAGCTATGAATGTAATCAAAAATCACAATTAAAAGGCCACATATTTAATAAGCATGGAAATATATAACGAGTAACAACATAATTAGTGAAGAGCGAAAATGGCGCTGCAATCGTTCTTATGAAATTAAAGAACAATTAGTGATTAGTAAAGTGATAATGGAAAACAGTAGAAGAGGTCAAAAGAATTTGTGTTATGCAGGTCTGCGGGGCAGGTAAATCTTTTACCGGCTCCGACTTCAGTTCTTAATTATTATTTTATCTCTATTTATACATATAATTCTTTAAATTATAAAAAATTTGGTATTATAAATAAAATTGGTTAGTGATGCCTTTATTTTGACTCAATGATTGAGGGACCATATGTTGTATTTATTATTCTAAGTTCAATTACTTCATAAATAACTTCTTTAATTAAATCGGATAATTTTACGGTTTGTAAATGACTAGTTAAATAGTTCAAAACTTTTAATAGTTCTGCTTTATTCTCCATTCATTTGAAAGAAAAAAAATATTATTATTTCATATTAGTATTATCAGAATATTTTAAGATTAATTACTTACTTAATCAATCTAAAATAATATTTTTTATCATCGATATTTTCTTCAATATTTTCAAAACTATACGCTACATTTTCTGAGCCGTTAATTTTATCCTCAATAAGTTCATTTTTAAAATAATATATTTATTATCTAAATTATGTCTTACGTGCATTTTCATATTAGTAGTATCAACGTTTGCTTGAATCCAGTGGGGTTGCTGCCTCATTTTTTTTTTTTAATTTCACGGTTGTTTTTAACCTTTATTATGTTAGGCTCACTGATTGAAAGTCTGTATGCCTCACTAAGCTTATCCTTAATATTTACATTTCCTAAAAGTGACAGTGAAACCACATTTTCAACGTGTTTCGTTGACTTCCCATGTTTTTCATTTGTTTATATTTCTAAAACCGTCTTTTGTCCACGTTACACCACCTCCATCCAAACAGCAAACATGGGAATCAAACCAGTGCATTTTTTACTTCACAGTCGCAAAGCCAACTTTACCGTTGGTTCCATTCAGAATTAAGATTACGAATATACTTCTTGTTCTTCCTTATTTCTCACACACACACACACATATATATATATATATATATATATATATATATATATATATATATATATATATATATATATATTTGAATATCAAGTGTTGAACGGCCTCTTTTCTAAACTGTAACTTTCTCATGGAGAGACAACTGTGAAAACTTAAGCTCTTGAAGTTCTCTTACAGTCACAGAACTTATTTCTTGGGGATACAGGGGGGGCGGACCCAAGGTTAAATTACCTACATTTTCTATAAAAAATAAAAGGAACTACGAATTAAATAATTAAACCTGTGTTTAAAACATTAAAGGCGTAAAACAATAAAACGAAGTAACAAAGATAGTAAACAAAGACAGACCTCATAGCCCTATTCTAGAAGGGGAATTCTCAAGGTAATTGCTACCTAGGATCCGAACTAGAGATCAAATCCGGGCCCTTGCCTTGCCACTCTGTCGCTCTACTGATTGACCCACAATAACGGCAATTATAAATTCCTAAGCAGGTCTAGCAAGTAGGGTGGTGAGAAGAAGTTGCGAAGGAGCCTCGGAACACGCAATTTCCTACAAACTTTTTAAAAGGAACATAATGCGATCCTTCTAATAAAGATCACGAGAAAAGAAAATATCAAGAATATTAATTAAGTGTTTGGGAAGGCTAGAGGTTTTTTTTCAAAGAAGATTTATAGTTGTGGGGAAGATTATATCAAGTAGATAGATGAAGAAGCTGAGTTATTGAGGCATTAAAAAGTCTGTTGCTTCAAGGCTACCCTCCTACCATCATTTAGTTTTTGGTAAAAAATTCGCTTTTCGGATTGGAAGGAGTAATGATGAGTGGTGGAGTTATCAACCTAAGAATGGAGAGGGGAGACAGTAACAGATAGATCATTGATGCAAAATAGAAAAAAAAAAAGTCTAGGATAGAACAGAATTCTGAGGAACGCCACTATGGATAGATTTAAAGGATAAATGGCGCCTATCTCCAGAAGTAGCCATAGAAAGGATAAATGGCGCCTATCTCCAGAAGTAGCCATAGAAAGACTGGAATGGAAGTCAAGAGGAGATTACAAAGGAAAAATTCCAAAAGTGGAATATTTAGAAATTAAAGCTTTGTACCATAGTTTATCGAATGCCTTTGACATGTCTAGCGCCGCAGAAAAATATTTACCGAAATGCGAAAGAGCAAAGGAAAAAAAACAGTCGAAGAAAGGAAAGAAGATCACCAGTCAAGTAGTCCTTACAGAAGCCCTGCTGGCAATCAGGGATAAGATTAGAAGATTTAAGATGTTTCTAAATCTTATGAATAGATTCAAAAACTTTAAGAAGAAGAGAGGCTAAAGCAAAAGGACGGTAGTTGGATTGTTGACGTTGACTGGGGTCCCACTTATTCAGCACATACTGGATGAATGGACTCTTCCAACACGAAGGAGAGGTTGAAGTTAATTGGCAGTGAGGAAACAATTTACTAACAGTGTGCAAACTCAGAAGCACAAGTTTTGAGGATCGCTGGAGGGATAACTTTAGCACTCTCCGCCACCTTAGTGTTAAACTCTGAGAATGCAAAAATAACATTTTAATGATATGAAAGAAGGCGGAGAGGAGGAATAGCTCTGGAACTGTCTAGATTGGAATTAGAAGGAAAGGTTTGAGCAAACAGTTCAGCTTTAGCAGATGTTAAGACAGCAGTATTACCGAGAGATACAAGAGGAGAGTGAGAGGAAGAAGCAAAGTTGGAGTTGACATTTTAAAATGACAAAATGTCAGAAAGTGTGATGTAGAGGAACCAGAAAGATTGTTGCATTTTCTACTTAGAAAATTTTTAGGGTTTTGAAAAGCTGATTTTTTGTCATTCTGGGAAGAAATGTATAAAAGCACGAGTTTCTGGATTTGAAGAAAACGATAATTATAATTCACTGTTCAACAAATTTTGA
>JABUQX010043978.1:0-22500 GCA_015478945.1 Trachelipus rathkii
CCACAAGATAATAAGAAAGAACACGTCCTAACTTGGAGTAATTGACTTTTTTAATGGGGAATGTAGCTCAGGATGAAAGGAGGTGGCGGAGAGATGAGATGAACATTTTCAGCTTAGCCAAATGTAAGTAGATTAGCAGAGGAAAATAATGAAGACAAATAAAGTAGAAAAATATTACGGAGGAAGAGATTAGGAGTGAAAATGTGAGAAATATTACAAAGGATAAATAATGATGCTTGAGAGTTAAACAGAAGGATATCTTTTCTGGTTGGGTGATATACCAGTAGAAATTAACAAATTGAGGCAAATGGTTGTTGGTGAAAATATGAGACTTTTCAATGCTTTGCGGGAAAGGTGGCGAAGTGCCACAATGATTAGGAAAGACTCTTGTTTGTATCAACTTATAATAAGGTAAAGCCGAACAAAAAGTATGCTCTAATTATAGAGGAATTAAGTTTTTGAGTGCGTGTAGGTAAAGTAATTGGTCGAAATTTTAATAGATCAAGGTTTAATAATATTACAGACAATATATAGAGGGGAACGAATGTTGGTTTTAGTGGATGGTCGAGGAAATTTGTCGAATCAGATATTTGAACTATGAAATGTCTTGGCAGAGAAGTTCTCAGAAAAGAAAAAAGAATTTTTTTGCATAGCTTTCCTTGATTTGGAAAAGTGCAATATGATAGAGTGCAGGAGAGAGGCTTTGTGGAGAACATTACGAAAGTTAATGGAATAAATGTTTGTTATAAAAACGAGATTAAAGCATTTTACACGAAACAGTAGAGGTGTGTAGGATTCAACAGGAAGGAAAGGGAGTGATTAAAGTGGAGTAAGCTTGAAGACAAATTGATTTATGTTCTCCATGTTATTTAATATCTTTTAGATGGGTAATTTAAGGATATGGATAGATTAGGAAAAGGAGTTGGTAAATGATCTTGCATGAAGGGTAATAGGAGAAAGTGGGGGTCAAGAGAAAAGGGGGGATGGTGTTCTTCGGATGATAACAGGAAAGAAAAACTGCCGTGATTTTGGTGCTTTGAGTTTGATACAAGTGTATCAAGAAAAGGATTATAAATTTAATCCAGCTTTAATAAGTAAAGTAAACTGAAAAATTTTATTACATAAACCCAAAAGTAGATGATTCTCAATCAGGGTTGATATCAAGTGAAAGAAGTGAATGGAGAAGCCTAGCAAGAGACTGCAGTCTTTATAGTAATTAGGGAATCTGAAATATTCGGGGACTTTCGGTTGGGCATGAAAAAAAAAGAAAAAGAGATTGACCAATAAGGTTTTTGTTGAGCGTGGAAGAGTATTATTTGGGGAAAAAAAAAAAAGGAAATTAAACAAGGAAGATAAAAGGAAATTTGTTTGTGCCCTTAATTTGATTCATGTCTAATATAGATTTCTCTTTTCCCTCTAAGCATGCTCAAACTCTTAAGAATGAAAATTTTTTGTTTGAGGTTTTTAGAAATGAAAGGTTAACGAGATAATTGTTGATAAAGAGAAGAGATAGAATTGCTAAATTAATGGATAAGGGAATATGTGCCGATAGAATAAATATTTGGAATGGAAGGACAAATCAAAGGGGTACTAAGATGGTAATGATACACTTTGCTTACGAAATGAATGATAATAGATTGGCAAGAAGGTTTATAGGTCCGACCCCGTGGTAGGTCTCATATTTAAGAGGGGTAAACCCAAATACGAGTGGGCCTGAAATGAATAAAGGAGCTTATTTAATAAGCAAAAGAGGATAGATGATGAAGGAAATAGAAGTTAACACATGATAGGGTCACTGGAAGAAGAGGTATTCAATGGAAAAAATAAAAAAAAAAGGGTTTCCGTCCGGGTTTTGTATAATTGAAGAGCCTGGAATAGCAAATAAGCCAACAGCATTCCCGATCTGCAACTGACATCACCCCGCAGTTTTATGTTGGGAGCGCTGATGAAATATATATAATATATATATATTATATTTAAATAATCCAATAATTTATTAGATGATAAATTGTTAAAAATTATTAAAAAATATATTTTTTATTTATATATATATATATATATATAAAATAAATATGGAAGGTAAGAGATTTTGATCACCGTTTGCGAAACTCGTAATATGTTTGAATAATCTCTCGGCCTCGCTGAAGGTTGCTCAAGGTTAACATCAGCGACTTCAGAATCGAATAGCCTTACGAATATTACGGATAATGCAAGTCTACATAATTGGGTTTTGGTTCTTTTTTTAGTTTTTTGAATAATTCTTAGTGCAATACAAACGAAAATTAATAGTGAATGAAAAACACAATTTTTGTTTTAGCGTTTCTTCTGCCAATACTACCATTTAATATTAGAAGAAAAGAAATGTGAAAGCTGTAATGTTTCGTGTTATTTAACGAAAAGAAATTCCAAATTTAATTTTAGGTGTGTTTCAAATGTAAGACTTTTTTTTTTTTACATCCACTCATCAAAATTTGTGGCTATCTGAAATTTTGTAAATTAGGTCTTAGGTTAAGGTTTAAGGTAGGTTTAGGTTTTTAGTTAGGTTTTAAGGTTAGGTACGTAAAACTAACCTAACCTAACCTAACCTACCTATAACCTAACCGAAGCCTAGACTTACATATCATATATAGAGCAGTGCAATTTACGACTATATATAAAATAAGATATAAGATTTGCATTAATATATTATATCTTATAATTGAATATATATATATATAATTTATAATATAATATAATATATATATATATTATAATATATATATTATATATATTATAAATATATATTATATATATATTATATTATATATATTAATATTAATATATTATATATATATATTATATATAATTATTATATATATATATTAGTATATATTAATATATATTTATATATATTATATATATATATATATATATATATATATATATATTATAATATATTAATTATATATATATATTATATATATATTATAATATATATATATATATATATATATATATATATATATCTATATAATATATAAAAATATATATAATATATATATTATATATATATATTAAATATTAATTTTATATAAAATAAATAAATAATAAATTTTTTAATTAGTATATATATAACAAATATTACCTTGTATTTTTATATATGCTTCCAAATTAAATAGCCGTGACTCAGATTGACATGCAATCGAACCCTTGAAGTGCTACGATCGCAGCTTAAGCTTTCCAGTGGAGCTTGGGCAAAGGCGATCAAAAAATGGACTTTTGCATACATATGGTATATAATATATTAAATACATATAACATGTATCTTCGTATATAATATAATAATATATAATATAATTATAATATAAATATAATATATAATATATATATTATATATATATATATATATATATATAAATTCAACTATCTCTTTTAATCTCAACTACTACACAATCTCCTTTCTCAAAAATAACTCCCAACTTTCCTATATTTTCCTTACGCTGCTCTAACGAGTCACTGCTAATCGATCTAAGCAATTTTGGTCTGAAACATGAAGCAACAAAGTCCTTGGAAACTTTATATCACAATGTTTGCTAAGGGTGGCCTCAAAAGAATTGCCTTGGAGTATGGCTTTCAGATTTCGGGAATATTTTTCCTCTGAATAGCTATTTCAAGTTTATAATAAAGGCCTTATCTCCTTATGTTGTGAGTTATTGTTTCTCAACATTTGGGGGCTTTTGACTCACTCTTCTTATTGGAACATAGGGTTGAAGTCTAATCTAAGAGCATACAATTGTTTCCTACTTTAAAACTTCCTTGTCCCTCTCTATCACTGTGACTACGTTGGCGATATCTCTTTTATAAGTAATACAAATGGCAGATTGCATCTGGGGAAGTTGACTATTGCCATCCACCATCATTGCAGTGCCAGCAGCTCTGATTGGTTGCCTTGCGTCTTCGCATTGAATTTAGCTTATTAGAAAAGCCCCAAGAACTTGTTTCGTTGTTTGTGCACCTTCTACCCACCCACTGTTTTTTCTGTGAACTCCTTGGCTTCCTGTTATCCCACTGTATTTAAGACCTTTCTTATTTAACCCACGTCTGCGCCTCACCTGAGAAATTTTGCGTTTACGACCTTTGGGCTTGGGTGTTTTCTATATATTTTTATTTCTTTGCCTCTCTTTGAAAAAGTTTCAAATGCCCCGTGAGTGGTGGCCTGGTCTTTGTAAAACAAAAATCAAACAAACAAAGCAAAAAAAACCTTGCACGATGTGTTGCCTCACAAATCAGAGTTTTGTCCCTCAACACAAATCTCTCCTTTAATAAGTGGGTCCTAGGGCTTTCATCTTATCAACCTCCGTTTTCACTAACAAGACTCTCCCATAAACTATCTCTCTTTTCCCCTCGAATTATTGTTCAGTTCTTTATCTCAATCGTCTATTAACAAACGGACAACTGCTTTTTTTCCGGCTTTCCACCTCGCATACCTCTCTTTGAGAAGGGTGCTCGTTTCGACCACACCTTTATGACAACAGTCTTATCCTTTCTTTATTCAACTCTCCAAACCCAGATTTAACCGCATATCACACATTATCTTTTATAAATTTTCCCACTAACTTTTTGGCTTACACACCTTAAACGCCGTGTATTGGGTATGGTCGGGGCCCCTTTTAATTGGCTCAGACTTATAAACTTTATTCATAATAATAGTATACTATTATATATATATCTTTATATATATATATTATATATTATATATATTATATATATTTATATATATATATATATATATATTATATTATATAGATATATATATTATATTTATATATATAATAATATATATATATATATATATATATATATATTATATAAATAATATTATATAATATATATATATATATATATAATTAATATATATAATATATATAATATATATATAATATTATATATATTTGTGCGTGTGTGCATGTGCTTTGGTGGGCAAAGAAAGGAGGAGTACAAAATTCTACTAGAAGAAATGTAGGCCTTCTTAGTGTTAAACTTAGATAGATAGCAGGACAACATCTTTAGAAGAATTTACAATATTAGACATTAATGAGTTGGAGGGGAGTTAGTATTAGGAATAACACATGAAACATCTACGGTGGAATTAGAAGTAGTGGTTGGGGCCGGGAGAAGGTCAGTTTTTAGTCGAAGGTAATAACGGAGTTGGGCCTTTGGAAGATTATGAGTGGAGGAAAAGAGGTAAAAAAGGAAACCAAAGTTAAGCCATTAAAATTTTTTTGCAAAGATGCTAAACAGTGTGGAGCAAGAAGGAAATCAAGAAAGATTATCGAATTTTCTTCGGAGAAAAGTTGTTTTTTTAGTTTGTAATGAAAAAAATAGATTTCCTGGATGAAAATATAAGTTGCCATTGAGTTCTGGTAAAATTTGAAGATGAAGGTTGATTCCTTGAAGTTTAAGCCGTCTTTTTTTAGCATTTTGGTCTTACACTTCGAAAAGACAAAATCTTATCGCTTTTAAAGAGAGGGTTTCGTGCCAAAAAAACGACCGGAATCATTCTTATTCTTATAAACTTTTTTACACATTAAAAAAATCATAATCAGTGTTTGGAATGATGTTTCGGGGGAGATATCCTTCTCCTTCTCTCTCTCTCTCTCTTCTCTCTTCTCTCTCTCTTCTCTCTCTCTCTCTCTCTTCTCTCTTCTCTCTCTCATATATATATATATATAATATATATATATATATTATATATATATATAATATATATATATATATTATATAATATATTATATAATATTATATTATATATATATATAATTAATATATAGAATTTATATATATATATATATATATATATATATATATATATAATATTTTATATATAATTATATATTATATATAATATACATTTATATACATAACATAGTAGATTTGTTAAAAAAAAACAAAACAAAAAAACAAAAACAAATGTTACTGCAATTCATGTACACGATCTTTTCCATCAAAAATTGGCATAAGCTGAAAATTAAAGCTCTCAGGTTGTCACAAATTAAACGGGCCATACCACGTTAGTGAAAACATTATCAATTGCATTTTAAATGAATATTTTAAAGGATAATTTAAAATTTGAATATCACGCAAATATTTGACACAATCTCACTACTCTTAAAGTCCATTAAATTGATTACATTGTAAAATAAAAAATAAAAGAAAAAAAAATTTCATACCTGCTTCTTGGCACGCCGCCATCTTGTTTTTTACATTTTTCGTAAGAAATAGAATTTTTCGGTATAGACAGCGAAAATATGCACAAGATACTTACGAAATTGAGAATCTCTAACGTTGCTGTAAATATCCACAAAAATTTCCTTTAAATTTGACAAAAACGAACGATTTTTGAGAACGTTCTTATTTTCGTAAGAATTCGTAAGAATATTGCCAAAACGAAAACGGCAGTTTCCCTTTGGCGAATAGCACGAGAACAAGCAGAGATAAGCAAGTTTGTTAGATTTATTTGAAGGAAAAGATTTTTGGAAATTACCTTTCATGGCTGGAGACATTTCTAGATAGGTTTCTCCAAAACCGGACGAACCTCTCCACTAAAAGCAGTTGTTATTCCACGGAAGTCAAAGAGTACGAACACAAGTTGAACCAGCCCTGCAAAAACCCCAAATTTGGAAAAAGTGGCCCCCCCCCAAAAAAAAAAAACCCGGGGGTTTCCTTTTACCCCCCCCTCCGTAAGAAGAGGGTTTTTTTTTCCTTCCAGAAGTAATTTTGAAGAGATAGAGGCAGGACACAGAGATACGAAGGTTGGTCGGGTAGGATAACCCAGGTGAGGAAAGAGTTTGACAGAATTTGAGAAGAATTGAGGTTAGGTCCTGAGGTTTAGGGTCCTAGAACAGGGGTGGCCCACCTTTTGAATACCAAATTGCCCAATTTTTTTTCAAACAGACGAGTTTTAGATTGCGCCAACAACTCATCATAGAGCCATGAATTAATATAATGAAATAAGGAAGTTCTCATTTTTTATGCATATACATTTACATAACATAATATCTACAAAATTTATTAAATATATTATATATTATAAATATTATTTTTAAATATATATATATTAATATTTTATAAAAATTATATATATATATTTATAATATTATAATATCATATATATATAATAATATAAATATATAATATAATAGTATATTATATATATATAAATTTATATATATATATATGTTATATTATATAATATATTTTTAATATATATAATTATATATATATATATATATATATATATAATATATTATATATTAATATATATTATAATCACAAATATTGTACACTATTATTAATTATATTTTTAGAATTTTTTGATTTAAAAAATACGGCACTAATTCCTAATTATGCTTAATTATGAAAAAAATAAAAAGCATATAATTTAAAGAAATGTTGGAGAGGACACCCATACTATCATGAATAAACCGGAATTTCAATTATAATGGTAACTGCCGATGTTTTTTTATTACCTGGAAATTTTTTGATATTCATGTTCTAGAACATAGTTTTTGGAAAATATATTGAATATGAGAATCGACGCTTACAAAAAAAAATATGCATAAACATTACGATATTTGTTTAAAATTTTATTAAAATTTGAAAGATTGGGAATTTCTGGATATAAAATGAATATAAATTTTTCATTAAAATAAATTCCGATCCGTAAGAAAGGATGTTGACGTCGCCAGTTAAAATGTATAAATCTCCCCAAAAGAGTAAGCCGACGATGGCGCCACTTATAATCATTCCAATGTGCCACGCTTGGGCGCATGAGCCCACGGGTTGGCCACCCTAGTCCTAGAAGTTGTTGGTTCATTCCAAGAGCCTTCAAGGAATACGGTAGGGAGCTGCAAATCAATGCTCCGAAGTCCATTATGGTTATAAAAATTGCTAACACAAGGTCAACAGCTTTCCGTTTAAGAATAGCGGAAAGCCTATGCTTGTGGTGAACGTTAAAGTAACCAAGGATGATGATTCAAAGGAAGGTTGAAGAATAGAGAAAGCTGTTTTAATTGGAGTTAAACAGTTATTCGAAGACTTAGGAAATAAGTCCAGTGGAAATTCCTATTTAATCTGATTATTCTTAAATTCAAATAGAAGAGATGAATTTAGTTGTAGATTAACAGATTGACAGGATAAATTAATCATAAGTGGAAAATTTTGGAAAGACCCCCAAAATCAATGCACGAGATTAAACAAATATAATTACAGAACATATACAAAGGTCACCTTTAAGTTGAAAATTTGAGGATAAGACAATTGAAAGGGAAAACAGAGTCGGGTTTTGAAGTCAGATTACACCGCCGAGTAACCTGATTTTTGAATCAAGTGACGAATACCTTTATAGAAGGAAAGATATATTTCAAACAAAGTTAAAATTAGAGTAAAGATCGTGGAAAGGTTACAGATTCTTTAATAAAGAGAAAAAAGCCGATTACCTAAACTGGAAGAAGGCAATTCCATTGAAGACCTAATCATCAACAACCGGAGCCACAACTCCCCAAGTGGGCCGATAGGGGATGGGAAGAATGAGGGGTTTGATTTTGGACGCCCTCCAAGGCTCTTTTCTTCTCCCGATGTTAGTCGTGGTGTGCCATCCATTTTGAACTTTTTTAATGAAAAACTGTTGTCTATAAAAAAGTTTTTATGGTGTATGAATAAGGAGAACGTACTTCATTATTAAGGAAATTGGAAGATGACGTCGGTGAAAGTGGGCAAGTTAACTGGCACTGGAAGTGCTGGTATGTAACCTGAACATACTCCATTATATGTCAGTGGGAGGTTAAGTCTCGATCGCTTCAAGATGCGCTTACGTTCTCTCCCTAAAGAAATTAATGAAAAATGAAGACATTTCACCAGAGCGAGTCGGGATATTAATCCCATCACCGGAGCCCGCCAACCCCCAAGTTATGATGAGGTGAGGGGCGAAGTAGGCGTACTGCTTGAATGCAGAGAGTGAGCGCAATGGGTAAGACTACTGGGGTACAAGAAGTGCAATGGGAATTCCCTTTAATACGTCAAACATGTTCTAATGTGAAAATTTCAATCTCTTCGGAACTGTGCTGTAATCCTTCTCTATTATCTTATATATATAAATATATATATAATATATATATATATAATAATATATAATTATATATATATATTTATATATATAATATATATATATATATATATATATTAACCTCAAAATAATATCCATATAGCCATCATAACCAGAGAGCCTCCTTCACCAAAAACATACCGCACTTCCCCACGTTTTATGGTTAATGACACCATCTACTTCCCCTCTCCACCCCAACACTCTCCTCCTAACACTTGATCCATAAGAACATTACTTACCAAGACGCATTATAAAATCCCAATCCTGTTTTCAATCCTCCTGAAAAGAACCACCAAACATCTTCATCTTCTATATCGCCAATCCCACTCCCAAACCCCCACTAATTAACTTCCACACCCCCACTACACCTTTATCAACATACCCAAATCATCTCGAGGAAGATTTAATGCCCACCACACTGCCTGGTAAGAAGACTACCCATCCGATCCCCGGGGTAACCATTATCCTTTAACGAATTAAGAAAATCCCTTAAATTATCCTTAATTCAAAAACCTCCCACCCGAATCCCTCTCCCAGTCAACCAATCCCTACTTCCCAGACGTTACACATTTCGTTCCCCTTCCCCTACAAGCTTACTAACATGGGGACACCATTTATGACCTTACAGATTCGGAAAACCACCTTTCCAAATTCTAATCCTTTCTAATTTCGCCCATCAATTGCGCCCCCAAAAAAACTTAATTACAACACTAACTACAAAAAAGCAGACTGGCCCGCATTTACTAACTATTATTGGAAACTCACATTCAACTCAACACAAATCTACGATACAAACATCCTCTTCACCTCCATCATCTCAACGTAACAATACAATTCATCAAATCTGCAAAACTTTTCATTATACTCAAAGGACACAGAAAATCAAAACAAACCCCATAACTCAATCCCAACATCAGCCCAACTCATTTAACAAAGAAAATCCCTCCAAAAACCAATTCGAATACCCCCTCACTTTCTAACCAATAACAAATCTAAACACCCCAAATCTCTAACCTTCATTAACCACCAACACTAACTAATAAATTTCTGAATACCTACAACAAAATATCTCGCGCAAAGACAATAAGAAAACTTGGCAGTTAAATCAAAAAATAATTAAACATTTCACGAAACAACCCCCCACCTCATACGGAAATCGCCCATCTTTTACACAATACTACCTCCCTCCCAAAACCAAACCAAATCAGCCAGTCTTCGCTAACATTAACGCTAACATCTCCCGTAAAACCAACACACCCTCCGATAATAGGCAAACAAAATAAACAACCTCAGAAAACTCAAAATTAGAAACACAAACCCTCTCCCCCTTCACAAAATAATCATATAACAGAAACCAATTAAACCTCAACAAATTCCAGCATCAAGGCCGACTATATATCACTGCACAATAAAACACCTTGGAGAAAACGTAATTCCTCCTAATCAAACAGACACCTTAAAAATCTTGGCAACTTGTACTACAATTCCCCCAAATCCTGGAAAAGGCATAAACATAAATTCCTAAAGCTCAACCAAAAAAGAAGAACACCAATTCCTTCCTCCCTGTCGCCCAAATTTTCTCTTGCTTTGTTCCATCAGCAGCAAAATTGCTAGAGAAATTAATATTAAATAAAAATTCCTAATCTAATGCTCTCCCTCCCAGACTTCCAACACGGATTAAAAAGCAACCATTTAACACAGCCTCACCTTCATTCACACAACATTCATAAAATGGCTTAATCAATCACCTTCCACAGATCTACAACTCCAAGCAAAGACATAACAGCAATTGACACCGTTCCTCACACACCACAATCTTATTTCATAAATCCTCTATTCCCTCTAAAAATAATGACAAAAATACTTTCCAATTTTTCCTCCCAAAAACCGTTTTTTGCAAAAGTCCTTATACAAAATAACCTTCCCATTCTATCAATTCAAAACGCCGTCCCCAAACATATTTTATTCCTTTTCACTGCAGATCTGCCCACCCCATGACACCACTCCACCAATTTACACTTATCGCAGACCGACATCAGCCCTTATTTTCCCAAACCCAGAAACGTAAACACGCCACAACAACATATCCAGAACCAGAGCCTCTTAACCACTAGGCAAGACTAGGCAACCTAGGGCCGGCAGAAAATGAGGGCGGCCCTAGGTGGGCTAGAAACGCGGCAGACACGACAGCAAAAATAAAAATAAATAAAAATAAAACTATAAAATATTTATAAATATATAATAATATATTTATATTATATTATATATATATATAATATATAATATATATATTTATTATATAATTATATATCTATATATATATATATATATTATATATATATTAATAAATATATATATATATTTTATATTACAGTTGTCACACCCTCAGTAAACTCTATTTCAAGGAGCGGGTGGTTGCACCGCTCAGAAGTTCACACACTTAACGCAAAACGCGGATGAGCAAACAACGCTCAAGATCTTGAAGTTGGGAGAATTAAATCAGCAGAAAACACAGAAGGTGGAAAGAGAAAATTCCACAGAACGAGGTGGACAGAAAAGAAGAGCACTGCAGCGAACTAGCCTGGAGTTGACAAATACCACACAAAACTCGTGCGCAGACACAGCACCCTTAGTGTTACGAGGGCGGTCCGTAAAGGCTGGTTGAGCGATGATTCGACTAGACAAATTAGAGCCTCGAGGCATCTACAGCGAGGGATCACAGGGATAACCGGGAGAGCGAAGTCGACCCTATCTGTACGATATACAGAAGATCATTTATCGCCAACATACGCTGCATAAGAATAAGGAAAGTCAAAGAGAAGTGGAAAAGCTACGGAAACAGTTTATATAATTCTTTTTGGGCTTTTGGACACACAGATACCTGGTTCCCCAAAAGCGGGTGAGACCAGAGCCCAACCCAGATTATGAAAGCAAGTACTCCATAAACAAGGGCGGAATGAATCGCCCCCTTGTATAGCTGGAGTAATGAGAAGAGGAAAAAAAGTCTCTTAGTCCTAAACAAAACTCCCAGTTTCCTTGAGGCCGCCCTAGCAAACGTTGTGATGTGATGTGAGGTTTCCAGAACATTTTTTTGTTTATGTAATGGCCAAGGATGTTTATATTGTCAACAGGAAGACGAGAAGAACGCCGAAAGAGATAGAAAAGTTAAAGGTGTTTTAAGAGAGGGAGATTTGTAGAAAGTTTGATTTTTTTTAAAGATTTTAAATTTCACAAGGGTTCGAGGCTGACCCCCTACCCGGAAAATCCCTATCTCAGAATCCATCGAGAATAGACTGGAAAGATTAAGGTAGACGAGAGCTTCTAAAAGTAAAGAGAGAGCGCAAGAATTGATATATGAAAGTTTGAAGAATGTGTTGGATCATGTGCGCCCGTTCAACACTGAGGGAAAGTGTTAGTTTTCAGACATAGAGAATATAGTTGAACGAAGGGCGGGGTCAGCACGGAGGCACATTCCCTCCAAATTCGGGGAGGAACGCCATCCTGTCCACCCGCCTTCCTAACGTTTATAGATTTCAGAAGTCCATGCACCCGATCAATGTAACAGCCAAGGATCAGGACACCTGAGAGAGAGAAAGGAGGAAGGGGGCGGCGAGAGGGGGGAGGAGGAATGCCAGAATTCGTCAGGGTGAGTTTAGAAGGAAAAAATAGGGAAGAACCAAAAAGAGATTGGGAGTTTTCAGTTGGAGAATTCCAGGGTTTGGAGAATTCGGGGAAGGAACCCATCCTGTCACACCCCCTTCCTAAACGTTTCATTGGTAACACTACTTCTAACTAGTCACCCCGATCACCTGTACATACACAGCAAAGGCACATACGGGAACTCACCCGTGAAAGAGAGAGAGGAGGGAGGAGGAATACCCGGACTCGACTCCGAGAGTGCTCTTGATATCTAGTTAAAGGAAAAATAGGAAGACCAAAGAGATTGGCCCTTTTAGTTGGAGAAATAGCAACAGAACCGTCAGATCGGAATAAGAGGAGAAAGGCAGATTTTACAGAAGTTGTTAGAGATCTTTTTGGCAAAGTAGGCATAAAGATTTTTCCATAGGAAGAACCTAGGGAGGTTAGCGCCCCTTTTCGTTGATGAAGCCCGCCTTTCCTCTCGACAGAGGTATCCTGCAACGAAAATTTCCCTTAGCTGAATGAAATTAGCAAAGAGTGATAGGAGAAAACGAGAAATTTGTCCGTCCATTCCCGAAATCGCACTGACTCTAAGCCTGAATGGCCAGTAACGGGGGGAACAAGCAACGCATCGAGACGCGACTGGATTTATGAGGAAAAGAATTTTAGTCGAGAGAAGGACTTTATCCGCTGCTCATTAAAAGACCAAAATACTCCAGCATGTTGAGCGCATCATATTAACGAGAGTTTTCCCACCTTATGCAGAAAAACCGACTCATCAACGAGAGTCACAAACACGTTTGATAAAAAAAATAAAGTTCTAGCGTAGAAGCGATCGCAAGGGAAACCCAATCGCACAATTAAAGTTGCCAGAAGAAAACGCGGTCAGGCAACGGATGGATATGTTCGGAGAGAAAGTAATTAAAATTAAGAGATATAAGGTGTTGTCAGATTTTACCACAGGAAGCGAAGTGGTTATTATAAGAGAAGACTAGTGATGAACATAGGTCAAGTTTTGTTGTTTTAACGAATTGGTGGGACGATCCGGAATGTTGTGGTGGGTTTCTTTAATTAGTTTGGCCCAAGGTCGTTGCCAGAAAATTGCGAAGAGGAGAGAATGCATATCGGCTCCTCCCCACCTAAATCAGTAATAGAGGACCCCAACCATTTTCAGTGTTTGTGGTTTACATTGAAATCCCCCCAAATAGAAGGAACTCAGTAATTTGGATGAGAAAAGAATAAAAGACTCGTGAGAAGTTGTAAAGATTATTCAAAAGCGGTGAAAACTGTTCTGTTAATGGAGACAGTAAGCAGAAACACAACGATTATTGTAGTAGAAGGAAGAAAATTTTAAGCCCCCCCACAGAAAATCAGTTAGGAGAATTCCGAGATTCCTTAAGACGTGTTACAGGAGTGTTTTATGTTTTTACATAGGCACATATCCCACCCTTCCAAACGGAAATTAATGAAATAAGTATTGGCATATATAACGAGTTAGAGGATGAATCCAGCCATCTGGGTCTCAGACAGGAGCAAGTTTTGGGTTTAGAGTTAGAGAGTGTTGGATTCCACGGGATACAGAGTTAAATGCAAGCCAGGAAATGTTTAGTAAAGCCGATAGTACCCGGTTGCCTGTGCAAATCTGCCATCACAAACGCACACACAACCACCAAAACAAACACAGAACAAAAAAAAACGAACAAACGTGAAATAGGTTAAAAATTATTCACACAACTAAAACTAAATTACCCGTAAATGTTTTAAAAACTTAAATGTATTTTACAGTTAAATATGTTAAAATATTGAAAAAAAACATAAAGTTAAAACCTAAACGTTTTTTTACACCATACAATACACGAATGAAAAAAATAATGTAGTAAAATTGATATGAAACGAATTAAAACCTAAATTTAAAGGTTCAAGCCAAAATATAAAAAAAAAAATCTTAAACACTGTGAAAACGAAATTCAGACTTTATGTAAGCCATCCTTTATTATATATATATATATATATATTAATATATATATATATATATATATATATATATATATAATAATTATATATTATATATTATAATTATATAATATATAATATATATATATAATTTATATATATTATATATTATAATATAATATATATATATAATATATATAATATATAATAATATATTATATATATTATAATATATATATATATATATATTTATATTAATATTAATAATCATATTAATTATAATATTATATATTATAATATAAATATATAATAATTATATATTATATATTAATTATCATATTTTTACATATGCTTAGGGTGATTTTTTTTTTTTTGGCCTAGGGCGGCAAGGAGGTTTTAAGAAAGGCCCTGCAAAGATAATCTCATTTTATCTAGAAAATTTGTCAATCTCAACAGAAATGTAACCGCCAATCCTCCCTTAAGTCTCTAATCACCCTTTTAACTGAGCGTCATCAATTCTCCCTCAAACCCATAATTACACTGAACAACAAACCCTCTTTCCTTTAAATCAAAACCCCCAAAAATACTAGGACTTCCCTACGACACCCACATGACGTTTTCCTCCCAACATATACCAAATCTACTTCCAACAACTCCAAAACGAAAACTTAAAAAACAACCCCTCCGAATCTTTCCCCAACACACTTCAGCGACAGGAAACACACCTCACTAACTATAAATAATAAACAACTTCTTTAAGAAACAAAACCTAAACCACGCTTCCTCCAGCATGGTCCCAAAGCACTCTCAAAATCAACCACAAAATAAAATTAACAAATCTCTCAAATAACAGCCCTAGAATTACACAAGGTGCACTAAAACCACCCCAATCCAACCATTTACACGATGAAAACCTCCATCCTCCCCATTTCCACACATTTGGAGATGGGGACTTAATTCTATCAGAAAAACCCGAACCACCCAGCCCTTTGCACCAATTTCTCAAACCCCCTCGACCAAAAAGACTAAATTCCCCCCCTTCTTCACCAGCCCAATTCTATTACAACACTTACAAATAGTTCCCCCCCCGCCACCTCCCAATAGCTCATGGATTAACAAATATCCATACCCACCTTAAAAACACTTACACCTTCAAACCGCCCAATAACAAATTTATTAAACACTCCCCCCCCAATAACTGTTCCCCTGAAAAGAAGAAAACGCTGTTCCGAAGAGGCCAAATGAACCTCGCCCCTCGAGCGATCAGGTCCACCACCCAAAACTCAGCAATATAAATACTAGAATTTAAATAGAAATCGATGTCACCTCCCCCACCTGCACCAGAAATGTCCAACAAATTCTCAGATACAAAATAGAGCACCTCCTTCTGAGATGCCAAGCTCTCGACGCCCCCCTGCGCGACTTCCTCTATATCCTCTCTTCCTCGACCTGTGGAAACCACCGGTTGGCGGCAAGCGGCTTCCCTTGGAAGCAGTGTGGCCCTCCAATTAAGGTGGGCCAGGGGAAGAAGTATATTATGTTATATTATATATATTATATACTTATAATAATAAATATATATATATATATAATATATATATATATATATATTATATAATTATATATATATATATATATATATATATTTATTTTATATATATATAATATATATATATATATATATATATATTATATTATATCTATATATATATATTAATATATATATATATTATATATATATATATATATATATATAATTTTTATATATATATAATATTATTATTATATATATATATATATATTATATATATAATATATATATATATATATTATATATAATATAATATAATATAATATTATATCTAATATATATATATATACATTATATTATATATATATATATATATATATATATATATATATATAATATAATAATATATATATTATAATAATATATATATATATATAATATATATAATATAATATATATATGTATAAATATTATTATATTATATATATATTATATATATATATATATATACGGTGGAGTAATAATAAATATCCAAAAAACCCCAAAATATTTTCTTTAATTGTAACTTTTAATATTTCACACCCCAGTTGAGATGATTAAATTTAATAATTACTTTTAATAGAAAGGTAAATATCTTTGTCTATCCAGCAAAACAAAGGTTTTAATATGTTAGGATAGGTTGTTTTGAAATCAGTTGAATCAGAGGTAAAAGTTAAAAGCATAGGCAAGTCAAGTGTCAAGCTGAGTCAGAGTTAAGACACAGAGAAAGAGTCAGAACTACTCAGGTCTAGAGTTTAGCCCATAATGCAGAAGTCAAGTAAAAGAGCTTAGAGTGATTCAGGGTAAAACCATTGAACCAGAATAAAGCCAAGACAGAGTCAGAGTCAGAGCTAGTCAGAGTTAAAGCAAAATACAAGAGCGAGTGAGAACTGGAGTTGAGTCATAGTTAGAGTAAAGCCACAGGCAGAGTTAGAGCTGAGTCAGATTTAAAGCCCATATGCAAAATCTAAGAGGTGTAAGAAGGGTCAGTGTTAAATCCATTGATAAGGAATTCCAAGAGCTAGTAATCCGATCAAAGTTGGAGCAAAAGGCTAAAGCTAGAAGCCGAGGGGTAAGCAGCTTTAGGTCAGAGTTTTAAAGAGAAATAGAGTTCAAGATTTAGAGATAGAGTCAAATTAAGCCATTATACAGTCAGAGGTAAAGAGCTTAGTGTGGAGTCATAGTTAGAGCACCCATAACCGTCCAAGAGTTAAACCATATACGGGAGTCTCGGGTCAGAGTCGTTGTTAAAACCCCTGCACCAGAGCTTAGGGTTTCTAGATGAAATCGAGTCAGAGCTAGAGCCAGAGTTAAAGCTAGAAGATTCAGAATCTCAAAGCTAGAGTCAGAGTTAAAACCAGAGTCAGATTCAGAGATAGGGTCAGAGTTAAAGCCATATAAAAAGTCAGAGTAATAGCAAGTGTTAGTAAGAGTCAGAGTTAAAGCCAGTAACAGAGTCAGAGCTAGAGTGAGTCAAAGTCAGAGCTAGAGCCAGAGTTAAAGACAGAGTCAGAGTTAAAACCATATACAGAGTCAGAGAAAGAGCTAGAGAGTTAGAGTCAGAGTTAAAGTTATTGACAGAGTCAGAGCTAGAGTGAGTCACAGTCAGAGCCAGAGCTAAAGCCAGAGTTAGAGTCAGAGCTACAGTCAGAGTTAAAGAAATAGAGTTCGAGATAGAATGAGTCAGAATCAGAGTTAAGGTTAAGACAGAGTTATATCTAGAGTGAGTCAGAGTCTGAGCCAGCCCCTGATTCAGAGTATAAGAAAAACTTGAGATTATTTCTATTTCCAATCCCCAACCCTGTTTATAAAATCACAAAATCTCGAGCATGAAAATATCAGTAAAGAATATTAAAAACTTACCTTTGTTCAAATTTGGATTTCCATAACTTCTCATCATTGTAACAAAAATTCTGAAATCTTTTACATACATTTGAAAAAGAAATTAAGTCTTTGGCTGATATGGAAGTGTTACCAAATATTTTGTTCAATATCTCATTAGGAAGTTGCTCAAATGTTGCCATTTTGATCTTTAATTAAAATTTCATTCTAGCGTCGAAATCTGAAAAATTAAAAACGTATGTAAGTCCGTTTATTATTATAATTATTATTGTTATTATTATTATTATTATTATGATTATTATTATTATTATTATTATTATTATTATTATTATTATTATTATTATTATTATTATTATTGATTGCCTATTTTATTTATTATTATTATTATTATTATTATTATTATTATTATTATTATTATTATTATTATTGCCTATTAAATTGATGTTAATATAAAAACAAAGATAATTTTAAATTTTTTCAGCACTTTTATTGAAAATTGAAGTACTTCTTTAGTCTCTAAAAATGCCTTGAAGAGCAGGTACTTGGAAACCCTTTTTGTTTGACATAACAAAGGAATGAAGAGAAATTCATTCAACATATGTTTCATCCCAAAATTGTGCTAAAATCTATTCTCCATAAGAGTAATAACCCTTTTCTCCGTAGAGAATGCAATAATTTTCTGTTTTTTCTTTCACATTTAGCAAAAAATATCAATTTTAACAGCTTCTGAGCTTTGTTTCTTCCTCCTTTCGGTCGCTAGTAATTCGCAACGGCGCAAATTGCCGTTTTACTCTTCTACGTAAGCTGGACTCTTCTCTCAAACTTTCCCTTTCCAAGCTTGTTCCCTGCCTTAGTAGACCATTTGGTCTCTGCCTTAATAATTCGATCATCCCTTCCTTCGGGAAACGTACTGCGTTCACTCGGCCTGTGCCGAAAAGAGGACCTCCTACTCAATGGATTTAAATTATTTATATCGAGGTTAGACGTATATTATCTACCTTAATAATAAATATGTTTGAAGTTTCAGTAGAGAAAGATATATGATTATATATATATATATATATAAATTACTATAATATATACAATATATATATTACTATAGATATATATATATTAGTATATATATATAGTAGTATATTAGTATAGGTAGTATATATATATATATATGTTATATATTACTATATATATATATAATATTCATATTATATATATAGTATTATATAGTAGTACTACCATATATACTATATATACGTAGTATATATTATATATAATATATATCATATATATATATAGGTATATACATATATATACTATAGTATATATATATATAGTATATATATTAGTATATATATACGTATATTTATATATAGGTATATTATATATATCTGCATATATATATATAAGTATACATATTAGTCGACGTTTTACGATTATGAAATTTCGGACGCATGACGATGACGATGAGATTAACTGGAAAAGTATATTTTAAAATTTATTTCTCTCTCTCTCTCGTCTATATATATATATAGGTATAGTATATATATACTATATATATATCGTTATATATATATCTAGTAATAGTATATATATAATATATATATGATATATATATATGATATATAGAGTATAGTATATATAGTATATGTATATATATATATATACTATATAATAAGTATATATACATATATATATTATGTGTATACTATACTTTATATATATATATGATATGATATGATATGATATATATATATGATATATTATACTAAGTTATTTAAGATATCTATATGATATAGTTTATAATTATAGTTTAGTATAATATACAGGTTCTGTAGAGAGGTAGGGTTATGGGGGTTCAACACCCCAAAATTATTTTAACGCGATCATAAATTTTTGATTCCTTAGGTCTCTTAAATAATAATAATATTAATCTATATAATATAAAATAATAAAACAATTAATAATTAATAATATAATAATATATATAATAATTAATAATAAATAAATAATAATAATAATAATAATAATATATTAAAATATATATATAATTATATAATAATAATATAATGATAATATATAATAATAATGATAAATATATAATACATAATATATAATAATAATATATAATAATGAAATAAATAATAAATAATAATATAATAATTATTATAATAATAATTAATAATAATAATAATATAATTAAATAATAATAATAATAATAGTTAATCAATGAACATGAAAAAAGTATTTATTATTTTGGAAAATGAAGGAAGGACAAAGTTTTAGTGGTCGTAACGTATTTCTTAGGTCAAGTGGCTGTTCCTCATATATGTTTAAAATATTAAATATTTAGACCAGGGACTTAATGTAAGGTTTCCAAGTTTGCAGATTGATAGCAAATTAGGCTAACCTCAGTAAGGAATAATGAATGGATTGTATAAAAGAATTTAAAAGGATATATGAGAAGCTGTAATCGCTCTGATGATTGACTGGTTCATTTCTATTTTTCTACTAAATCTTTCTCTCCTCAATAATCCATGGTTTCGATTCGTTGGACTTGTTCTCTTGGCCATTCAGAGCTAGAGGACAGTTTGCAGTATCAGGGGTGGAAAAATTGCTTGTTCTCTTCTATACCTCTCGCTAATTTTCATTCTTATGTCTAAGAAATCGTTTGCAGGGATAAATTCCTTACGACGAAGCAAAAGTGGGATTTTCTCAATTAATGATAGGTGCCGCTAACCTCCTTTGGTTCTTTTCCAATCAGGCAAATCTTTATTCTGGCTCTCATTGCCAAACTACCTCTAGCAACTTCTGTAAATCTGCCTTTGCTCCTCTCTTATTTTATCGATGATTCTGTGTATGCTAATTAATCTCACAACTGAAAAAGGCCAATCTTTTTTGGCCTCCTATTATATCTCCTAACTCCAACCGGACGATTCCTGGCATTTTACCTCTTCCTACTCCCTACTCGTCTTAGGTCTTCTAATGACTTTGCCTATTAGATTAACATTTGATCGGGTGCATGGGCCCCATGAAATCTATGAAACGTTAGGAAGAACGGGTGGTCCCCGGTATGGCATTCCTCTCCCGATTTTTGAGGAAGATGTTCTTCCTGTAGATATCCCCGCCCTTCGTTCAACTATACTCTTTATGTCTTAATACTAGCACTCTCCTTCAGTGTTGAAAGCTCGCACATGTCCAGCCTATTCCGAAAAAAAAGAAGCCGCTCTTGATCCTTCCTAACTATCGGCTCTATAGCTTCTCAATTCTATGTATTTATCTAAAGATCTTGAAAACCCTTTCTCAACTCTCACTTCTTAGAATATCTGGAAACTCATTCACTTTCTTTTCCGATCGCCAGTAGGCTTTCGGCGCTCGAGGACTACTGGCGATATACTTTCCTATCTAACGATTTATGGTTTTCACTCTTAGGAACTACGGGAGACATGCATTGGTGGTGCTTTGACTTATCCAAAGCATTTGACCGAGTATGGCACGCGTCACTGCTCTCCAGTTTCCCTTCTTTGGGTTCCTCCTTCTCTTTGCTTACTTATGTCTAGTCATTTTCTTTCAAATCGCTCAATATCGGCTGTTGTTGATGGTGCGACTTCTTAATTCTTCTTTTTCTGTCAAATAGTGGCCCGTACCTCAGGGTTTTTTGTCTTATCCCCTACTTTATTCTTACTTTTCTTAATGATGTTCTCACCTGCACATCTAACTCTATTAACTCACATGTCGGTTACTCGACCCTTCATTCTTAAACTTATTTCAATTCTGCTCACTCCTTTACTTCTAGCAATTGCCTCTCGTCTTAATCGGTATGATTCTATTTTCTCTGATCTGGATAGAATTTTCCGATGGGGTCGTCTAACCTTGTTGAAATTCATCCTTTAAAATCGCAACTTCTACAAATGTCCTTTCTCCAAAACATCTTCTAACTTTCTATCTCTTTCGACGGTGTTCTCTCGTTCTCTCCTGTTGACAATATAAACATCCTTGGCCTTAACATAAACGAAAAAATGTCTTGGAAACCTCACATCATAACGGTTTCTAGGGCGGCGTCCAAGAAACTGGAAGTTCCTTGTTTAGACTGCGAGAACTTTTTTCCTCTTCTCAGTTGCTCAGCTATACAAGGGTCTCATCCGGGCCCATGTATGGAGTACAGCTCTCATATCTGGGGTTGGTGGGCTCTGGTTTCACCCGGCTTTTGGACAGAGTCGAGTCAAAGGCCAAAAGGCTTATACACTGTTCTGTACTTTTCAGCTCACTTGACCCTCTATCTTTGCGGCGCGATGTTGGTGCTTTATTTCTATCCTATAGATACCGCAGCGGCTGGTGCTCGAGGGAACTTATCACTCGC
>JABUQX010043979.1:0-25624 GCA_015478945.1 Trachelipus rathkii
CTTTCCAATAAATGAAAAATGTAATCCCAAATTAAATATTAAGAATAATTAATTTAGTTATTAACGCTAGGTACAGGCAAACGTGACAAGGTACAGTAGTACAGGCAGAAGCAGTGTCAGGAGCAGGCTCAGGTACAGTAAGCAGTGAACATGGTTACAGTATGACATGGGCAGGTAGGTATCAGGCAAAAGGAAGGTAGATAAGTAGCAGACTAGAGATTTAACATGAGCAGGCAGGTCAAGGCAGTGCTAGGCAAAGGCAGGTAGAGTCAAGTAGTGCAGGCAGGAAGCAGTTCTATAAGAATGAACAGGAAGGCAGTAAGTAGAAGTTGATGAAATCAGCATGAGCAGTAAGTGCCTAGCTAGTATGACAGATGACAGGCTAGAGCAGGCAGAACGATACGCAGGCTAAAGGCAGGACAAGGAGCCTAAATAACCTATATCGTAAAATGGGTATATAATGAAAAAATATAATGTCCAAAAAAATATAGGAATATTAGTTATTAACGTAATGCAGGAGTCAGGCGAGGTACACATAAGCAGGCAGGCAAAGGCAAGGTTAACAGGCAGGTCAAGGCTAAGTATCAGCATGAGCATAGGCTAGAGCAGGCAAGGCAGGTCAAGGCAGGCCTAAGGATAGAGACAGTGCAGAGATAACGGCAGTAAAGGTGCAAAAGGCAGGCAGGACAGAGCAGAGCCAGGCATAGGTCATAAGGCAAGGGTCAGTACAGGTCAGGCAGGCAGGCTAAAGTGCAAAGTGAGTCATAAGCAGGCAATGCAGTAGTCAGGTACAGGCAGGCAAGGCAGGTCAGGCAGGCAAGCAGGTATTACAGGTTCAGGCTAGTGACAGTAAACAAGGCAAGACAGTAAGCAAGATAATATAGCAGTGCACAGTTAAATCAATATGAATAATAACCACATATCGAATTGTATATATAAATTATTTTAACATTATTATAATAGTTTCTCCATAAGTAGGTTAAATTTTATTCAACGATAATAGGTAATATTTGATTAATTTATTCCGACCGGCAATAGGTCACTATAAGGCAGGTCCAGGCAGGAGGCAAGGCAAGGCCAGGTTAATGCAGATGAACAGGCGCAGGTACATAAGGCTGGCAAATAGGGACAGGTAACATGAATGCAGAACCAGGCAGGCAGGCAGGTCCAGGGCAGGTCCAAAGTACTATTTTTCAGAGGCAAGGTTATCATAGGCTACTTTGCTCTAGTGTTTCACTTGGTTTTTAAAATTCGTACCCCAGAACAGACAGAAAAAAAACTGAGGTAAAACATGACAGCTCAGTCCAGAGTCTATATGGTCGGCTATGGTCAAGTGCAGGCTCTATGCTGTCATGAAGCCTCTATGGCCAGGCTATGTGTCACGCGACATGGCCAGTTTTTATGTACTTTGCAAATACCAAAAATAATATCAGTAATAATGTTTATATATATATTAAAATATATAATTTATAACTATTGTAAGTTCCAATACAATAAGTTGTTATTATTAATTCAAGATTAAATAATAACTATATCTTTTATTTTTACCATATTTACCATCCATATAATTATAAGCTATCGAATAGAAATTCATAAACTGCTATCACATAATATAAAATCATATTGAACCTAATCAACAGAGTTCATAAAACTGTGTTGTTAATTATTATTCAAGATACCTTATAACTATTATAGTTAATAATCTTGATTTAAAGAGTCACTTTTTGTACACTATATACAGGTTTATTTTATTTAATAATTAAATAAATAAACTTTGCTCTAAGAATAACTAGTCGGGTGAATGAGAATGTCGTAGTCATACATAGGTCATGAGTATCACCTTCATGGTATATGATCCTTCATTTACTGAATTCTAATCATCGAATTACTTCCTATCTGGTGTTGGCCGCTCAGATAGCTAGGTGTGGCAAGCCTCTTACGCAACAGCAGGATCCCCAGGCAGAAAAGCAGAGACAGTGCAGGTTCAAAGACAGAAACCGCGAAAGCGCAAAGCCCGTGGCAAAGCAAGAGCCACCGGCCCCAAGCGCCATGGACCCTCAGGGCCTCCCCAAGCCGCAGGTAGCCAGGCTAGGCAATTGAACAGGTTGCCCATTGAAGGATAATCAACCCAAGCACTAGAAACGCACTCGCTTATCAGTTAGGGCTCATTTCTAATAGGGTTCAAGCACAAGTGTTTATTTCAAGATTTTTACTTCTTTTTTCCCATTTCCACGGCCGGACGGGTTGGGATCTATATATACACTAATTCTGGGATAGAAACGTTCCAAATTGTTAATGGTAGCGGGACTTTACAATTTTAGAACCGCCCCACGATGGTTCACCCACAATTGCTTTGGTGGGTGTCATTCTTCCATGATACCGGCCCCTCCTCTGATAATAACCAAAACCTCTTTGTGACTATACCCCGGGGCTCTATTTTTATTCTGACTACAAAAAACGACTTTGCCTGCACCATTCTGTTGTTCTCCTGGGGGCTTGCGGGCCTGACACGCTCTCAGCCCATATCTCTTTACCCTATCTAGGACGCGATTCCGTCCATCACTGGGTCGACGCGCACATCATTATTCCATCACATGATACATCTTTATTTCTTTCAGGCTGAGTCCTGCTTAGCGGTGCAGGTGCATACCTCGAGCTTATCGGACAGGCAGGCTCAACGCGCAAGCAAGGAATAAAGGTCAGGTCCACGTAAAGCGCACCGCAACCGTGTCAGTTGCACTGCAGGCCCAGGCAGGCCATTCGCCGAGCAAGGCACATGGCAGGCGAGGGGACAGGACACGGACACGCGCCAGACTACGCTCAGCATTTTTACTTATTTGAAATAATTCCAACTTACACTACTCTGTATTCGTACTAAACTCTCTACCTAATATTTTAAGTTCCATCACTAAGTGCTTCTTATAATAATTAAATCCTAAGATATATTCCTCGGAACTATTGAAATATTTAACATTCCTCGCACACCTCAGCCAGAGTCAGCGCGCCCCACAGGCACTGGTCCAGTGCCAGAGACCACTATGGCTGACAGGCTAATGCGATCTACGTCAGCACGTGTAACATGCCGACAGACCAATAGGCCTGACGTACCCAGGAATACATGCCTAGACAAGAGCGCACGAGTAACGAAATACCAGCCCATTTGGCTAAAGGGAACCTCTAGGGCAGCCCTCAAAATGTCAGGACAGGCACTGATATTAGTGCCACGCGCCTGACGAGCTAGGCAGGGGACAGAAGCCCACTTTAAAAAATGCAAGCCCCAGCCCGCCCAACGACGGCAGTTGTCAGGACAGGCAGAACTTGTGCCCAAAACGACAAGGCTCACTGCGAACAGTTAAACACTGGTGATAATCACCCAGTCATGAAAAATGTTCCAAAAATATATAGGACATATCTTGTTATCACAGGCAGGCAGGCAAGGCAAGGCAGCAGTTCATAAAATAACCACATGAAAAATGTCCCAAAAAAATATATAGGAACATTTGTTATTCGCAGCAGGCAGGCAGGCAGGCAGCCAGCAGGCATGCAGGCAGGCAGGCGGCAGGCAGGCGCACGCAGGCAGGCCGGCAGGCAGGCACAGGCACGCAGGCATTGGCAGCCGCAAGAGAGGCAAAAGCACAAGGCCAGGCAGGCTAGCATATTAGGAGAGCACAACAGGCAGGCAGGCCTTGCCTCAGGCCCATGCCTAGGCCCAGATGCAGGCCATAGCTCTTTACTATGCAACCCAGCCGTGAAGGCATTAATCAGCCGTCCAGAGCCATCCGAACAAGCCAGATTAGCACTGTGACTCGTAATTGTGCAAGGCTAGCTACCATGACATTGGTCCACGCTCCTGTACCAGTGAAACCCACTGGCAACAAATCGGCCAGCCGACATGTGTCAAAGCACAGTCATCAGGTCAGGCGAACTTACCGGCAAGCAGGAGGTGCCCAGCGAGTCCAGCCCGGGCAAACACGATGAGGGGTCTTAGGGCAAGCCCATACGCGCTACACAATACCTCACCATTCGCCCCATTTCTCCATAAATTACATGGAGAACAATATCCCAATTTGTCCTAGCCACAATCACTACCCAAAGAATAATTTCTAATAATAACCACCAGCGCATATAAATTAACTAGTCATTGAGGATATTACGACCCAAGGGAGAATAACACAAAGCCTTGGCGCCACACGCGCGGACATGTAAGTCTAAACCATCACCATTTGGAGACACCATTTACAGTTCGCTTCAGACACACCTTCACGCTATCGTGTCATCACCATACTTCTAGTGTGCAATCGCACAGAGCACAAGAAGCCTACCAACAAAGATATGCTACGCCAGACAGGGCAGTGCGATAAGGCTCACTATCTAACAGGTCTACAACGGAATACGGACGCCTGGTTGAGAAATCCCAAGTAAGAAACCTAAATATCAAGCGATTTATCTTAGTTGCCTATCGCCCGTCACATAGGTTCACTAACGCAGAGTACAAATTGTTCAAATGATGAAGATTTGATCCACACATCCTCTACCAACTCTAAACCAAACCTGCTGTAGTTGCTTCACCACAAACAAGCCCGTCAGATGCACTAGCGCGACCGCGGAAAGACTCTTGCGGACCAAAATAGCCCAGGCAATAGGTAAAGCGTTCCCAGACAAGCAACTGCGAGAAACTTATTCACCCGGCTATAATTTGCTCCAAGGTCGGCCACCGTTTGTCCTCACGCCGTTACCCTATACACAAAGGGGTAATGCTGATTACCCGGCTATCTCGCCTGCAGGAACACCGGTGGCAAGCTTATAAAAGGTGCAAGGCCACGATTAAAAACGGCCTTTATTACAAACCTTCCAAATCCATCAATCACCATCTCTCCCGCTCTTGGGAATCTTCACTACTAGACGCTTACATACGATTAACCTGGGGGCAGAATTACGCAATTCTCCACTTTCTCACCCTACCCTTACCTTCTCCTTACTAAAACCTCAATCCCCAAACCTATTCCTTCTTGCACCTCAAAACCACACACATTCACTAACACCTCATCATTCTAGGGTTAATAATTGGTGGCAGATTTTTCGAAGTGTCTTTCCAACTCCCCTCACATCATTGTATTCAGTTACAAAACACCAAAATCTCCTATTTCATTATTCTATACAGATTCCTCTTCTTCCTCATTCTTAACCTTTCGGCGCTTCCTTCCAGAAGAGCTTTCCTATTCCCTTTTAAGTCCCCATTCTCCTCCTTCCAAACTGTTCATGTACCACTTGTTTTCTCCTACGTATGACATCTTTAATATTTCTTTTTCCTCCTATATAATTCCAACATCTTCTTTGAAACTTCATCATTTGCTTAGTACATTCAACCACAGCTTCTTTTTTACCTTTAAAATATGGTTTCATCACCTCTTACATTCCACATTCGCTGTCAACATTCTGACTCCTAACTTAGGCACTTCAACATAGCTTCCGTTTGCCACTAACTAGACAATTGCTTCCTTCTATTTGCCCCATTGTTCGTATCCAGTTGTTCACATTACACGAATTTACTAGCGAGCGCTCTTACATACTTATCCTAATTCTCTTGCTCACATTAACTCTCACTCTTAATTTACCTACTTCCTTTCGTATCACCTCCCTCAATCCAAGCACCCCACTAACTTAATTTACATAGACAACATAATGATCCGATAATCCCATTCCTAAAACCACTCACATGATTACATCCAACTACTTACGCACATTTCTCTCACCACACAAAAATCAATGCATATATAATATAATATATTATGTATATATGATATATTATTATATTAATAATATAATTATATATTTATATAATATATAATAATATATATATATATATATATATATATATGTAATATTAATATTATATATATATATATAATTGTATATAAGTATTTTTGCTTCGGTTAGAAGATGATGAATGCGTGTAAATCTGGCGTCTCCACGTCATGCTTTGTGATCAATTGTTTCTTTGTTAAATTTCATAATGTTTGGGCCCTGTTCTGTTTTACGCTTGTCAGTTTGAATTATTTTTTGTTTTTTTAAATATATGATAATTATAGAATACCAACAATGAATTTCAGTGGTAAAGGGACCATGATTAAAAGTTCGAAGTATTTTTTAAATATTTTAAAAAAACACAACCACCATTTTTGTAAATCTTGTTTTAGAAAAGTAAAAATACTCGAAAAGTACGACACTACAGAAAATCCAATTACATATCTTAGAATCAGCGTATAAACGCTTCTTATAAAAGAAAAAGCCAAAAAAAAAACAAAACAAAATTTTTTCCATAAATTAAATATCTCAAAAGTACGACACTTACATGAAAAACCATTAACATATTTGGAATCAGCGTAAAAAGAATGTGAAATATGTAAAAAATAATAAATAAAAAATAAATAAATAAAAAAAAAAAAAATTTTTTAGGGGGCCGAGCCGACGGGGGCCAGAGGGGGGACGTTTTCCATACACGGTAGGGGAGGGGCGGGGCGGGGGCCCCCGGGAGGAACCCCCGCGACACCCCAAATACCAAAGAGCGGGGTTCCGGAGCCCTTCACGGAGGGGGGAAATAGTCCTATCCTGTCGTTCCCTCGGAAAGGTCCGAGAGACCCCGAACTCCTGCCATCTTGCGGTTTACCCTTGGGTATTCCTTTAGTTAAAAAAAAAAGATAATTTTTTTATTAAAGTTACGGATCCGTAAAACGTAACTGGTCCTTATATTATTTTTATCATCGTCCGTTACCACTGAATATCATTGTAAGTATATATAGTTAGTAGTATATTAAAAAAAAAACAAAAAAAAATTCAAAACTGACCCAAGCGTAAAACAGAAAAGGTCCTAATTTTGAATCAGTTCTTAAAATAATGAATGAAAATTCTCGTTGGGGAGAGTTGAAAACTCTGTTGGAGAGATTAGAATTTCTTTAAGGGCATTTGCAGCAGATCAAAGAGAGGAAATAATTGTATTTTTGAAGGGGAGATAAAAAACGTAAGCGAATTCTTTTTACATGTATTTTTGTATATTTGAAATTATTCTCTCTCTCTCTCTCTCTCTCTCTCTCTCTCTCTCTCTCTCTCTCTCTCTCCTCTCTCTCTCTCTCTCTCTCTCTTCTCTCTCTCTCTCTCTCTCTCTGCTCTCTCTCTCTCTCTCTCTCTCTCTTTCTCTTTCTCTCTCTCTCGATCTTATTTTAACTGATTTCGTCTTATAAAAAATATAATGAACTGAAATAAAATTTGGATAGTCAGATATAAGTACTGTCTTTTTAATTTTATTTAAGACAATTTTAAAATGACATTTCATATATATATTTCTCTATATTTAATATATATATATATAAATATATATATAATAATATATATTAAAAATTAATAATATATAATATATATAGTTATATACATATATATATATATATAAATTATATATATATATATTATAATATATATATAATATATATAATATAATATATAATATATAATATATAGTATAATATATTATATATATAAGTATATATAATTATATACTTATATATATATATTTGAAGCAAATTTATGACAGAAATTGGAAAGGAACTGAGAACAAAAGATGAAGATAAACCTAGGAAGTAGTGGCCAGTAATGGCTTCAAGCGGCGAAAAAAGTAACAAAGGGATCCCAGAAATCTTTACATTAAATATGATGAAGAAAAACCAAATTGAAAATAAGGAGCATTGGGCCGTTTGTAAGCTTGAGAGACCATTGCAGAATAGGAATTGATATAGGGAAAGCTAATGCGAGCAAAATCAGATGAAAAGATATAATTACCACAAAAAATTTAAAAACGAGCAAATAAAAAGATACTGCAGTACCAAAAATAAAAGATAAGGCAGGAAGTAAAAAAGATGAGAAGGATGGCTTTGACGGTGAGTTCGGTGAGTGAAAGACCGAAACAGGAGTTGTAGCTCATCGCCCCAACTGGCTATTTCATTTTAACATGGATTACTGACGAAGAGAAATTATTACAAGTGAACAATGAAACACTGGTAAAGTTCTGCTTAATAACGCAGATATGATCAGCATTGATAGCAATGCTGAGGGAGCCGGACCTTGCAAGGCAAAAAGTGAACAATGGAATGCCATATGGGAAATCGGTTAATGAAGACCAAAACACGGAAGAAGACCCGGCAAGGTTAATGAAATACTAAAAAAAAAACAGAACTGCAACACAATTATATGAAGGAAAGGATCTACCTGCACGTGAAATTAAGTTAAATAAATACTGTGATGTGATGAGGAAGGGAAAGAAAGGTCAGGGAAGAGGAGTAGCGAGATAAAGAATCACAGACCGTAGGAGCATATAACCATATGAAAAAAATCTTCCTATTCCTATAACGTAAGAACAATGGTGATTATTATTTATAAAATATACTGAACCATCACTATGACGGTATCGAATCTGGGCACTTAACAACATCAACACAAATGAAAAAGATGAGGCGGGAAGAGATGAGGTGCGAATTTGATTGAATGGATTACCCTTGAAGATAAGGCGGAACTGAGAATACGGAGAGAAGCTAGCAAAGGATCAATATATACATTGTACAAAGATTTCAACTGAATTGGTGTAATGGATCCGAACCTCAAGAAGACAGAATGTGAAGAGGGTATCGAACTGGACCAAGAAAGAATTTGCTGATTATGGACGGCCAGGTGGGCGTAACCACTGCGGCAACTAAGACAAAAAGATTGGAGGAGCGGCGTAGAAGAATGCGATGAACGTCAGAGGATTGTCTATGGTGGATGTGGAAGAGAAAAGAATGTACGAAGATAGAAACCTCCTGGAGGAGTTCTGCAGAGGCGACACTGACAGGTCATACATGATCTACAAGGGGATGTGAATATTGGTGAAATAAGGTGAATATACTAATATAAAAATATATAATATATATTATATATAAATATAATATATATTATATATTACTATGATATATTATTATATATATATAAATAATTATATAATATTATATATATATTTATTATTATAATATAGATATATTTATATAATAATATATATATATATATGAATATTATATCATATAATATATATAATTATATTAATATAATAATATATACTTATATATATATATTATATTATAAATATAAATTAATGATAATATATATACTATATTATCATTATAATGAAATATTAATATATAATACTATTATATACAATATATATTATTATATAATTATATAAAATATAAAATATAATAATATTATTATAAATATAATAAATATATTATATAATTATATAATATAATAATATATATATATTTATATATATATATATATTAAATATATATAAATATATATAAATAAATATATATATATATATTAAATATAATATAATACATATCTATATATAATATAATATAAATATATATATATATTTATTAATATATATATATATATATAAGGTATATAAAGTATATAATATATAATATATCCTATATTATTATATAATATATTTATAAATAATAATATCTATATATATATAATAAAATCATATATATATATATATTATTAATATATGTATATAATAATATAATATATATATATTAAATATATAATAATATAATAGATATATAATTATAAATAATATATATATATATATATATATATATATATAAATATATATATATGTAAATAAATATATTTACTCTAAATTATGTATATATTATAAAAAGAATTAATATTTAAATTAATTATATATATAATAGATATATAATATAATATATAGTATATATATATATAAGAAATAAATATATATAAAATATATATGAAATAGTATATATATATAAGTATTTGGTTTAAAGAATCAAGAAAGTGATGATAATGATCGATTTTATTACCTTTTCGCTTATTGTTTTACTGTTTATATATTTCCTGTGTAAAGTTCAAAATAGGGTATGATTGGCAAACAATTTACTACTGTTTAATAAAAAGACAACAATGAAAGAAAAGCCAAGCACACAAAAACGAATTTTTTCTATTATTATAATCACGAAATAATCGAAATATTTATTCAAAACTTTTATTTTACCTTTAAATATATTCCATCGTTGTGCCTATATAATTGCATTAAGACCTAGAATTTCATTTAAATCATTTTATTAAAAGTAAAATTTATATTTTATTAAAAACATCGCCCAACTTTTCTTTATTCCTTTTACTGCCCAATCCTTGTCACTTGGCCGTTCCAATTCCACGTATAATCACTGGCATGTTGGTTCATTGCAGAGATAGCGATGATAGGTAAATAGAGCGCGGGACCTTTAAAGGTAAATCTATGGGGGTTCAGAGCCACAGAAAAAAGAACCAATAAGTAAAATCATAAACTTAGCTTGTAAAAAAACGAAACTGTTAACCTTTTAAATGTAAAAAGGAGATCGAGAGCAAAAAGGGCAGAAAATATTGTAATATAAAACGGAGAGCGAGGGCATGATTGAGCGTTTAATTAGTCCTAACAACAAGCGGAGCTATAGGAGGGTTACGTAGCTAGTATAGTGCGCTAATCTGATTAAAGGGAGTGTGAAACGCGGGAAAGTGAGGGCACAAATACGGGAGTCCGGTGATGAGGCCGAACGTCCTAAATCTTGCGGACGGTAGAAGAGCCAGTTGCCAGACAATACATGCGCCTAGTTCAGCGATAGGAGACAGACAGAGATCTGTACCGAATAGGTCATGTAGTGGAGGATCATAGCATGCATAGTTAACAACACCCGTCTTGCTAGTTTATCAAAATGGGTTGAAATCGGTAACTTCTTAAGGATATTAATCGTAGTGGTGTTAATCTTGAATTTATCCCAGTAAGTAGCCTTGGGACCGTACGCTTTATAATTTTTTAAAACTTAATAATATTATGCCCAAGTTTAATAGGTTGATACTTCTGCACTTCAGATTTCATTGGAATATGGCCTAAACACAAAACGTTTGTGTTTCCCTAAATTATGGGAACCTTTGAATTTTATCATATTAAAGTCACAATCGTTCAACAGCAATTACCCTTTCCACCTATTGAACCAATACGAGTATAGTTGTGGTCCTATTACTGCGATAATTGGTATCCCACGTAAACAGCGCTTGTTTACCGATATGTTATCTAATACTTTTATTAACAAACTTATTTATCTAGTTAATAAAAAGTTAACAGTTTTCGTTTTATAATTTAATACTTATATTTTCTCTTTACTGCACCGACAAATACATTTTTAACTCCTCTAAACAGCCGACTGCTCAAATGTTAACATTGCCTCATATGTGCCCAATCATATTCAAAACTTGGATGGCTGCAGAATGAGGAACGGTGCCACGTGACAAGGATTGGCGGCCAAGAGGAAAGTACAAGAAATAAAGGAGAATTAATTGTGAATATGTCTTTGATTATATCATCAACAATATTTTACTCTAACTATTTTGTATAAATTATGTAGTGGAACTCTAAATTTCTAGAGCTACAGTAAAGTTTATGATATAATATTTAAGGATCATACATTAATAGCGCTAAATAATAAATGTGACTGGTATATTTATTCTATCTGTTGATATAGTAATACTCTAGAGATATAGAAAATTCGGTTTGTGCTTGCTCACTTAGCTTCATCTTATGTGGTCTCTTCTTATTAACACAAGAGATAAAGCCTATTGTCATCACGAATCCTATCTATATATTAGAGTTAACTATTTACTAATTCACACGGACATGTATTCACCTCCAAAACAACATAAAAGCGCGAAGAGAGCTTTATATCAGTAATAAACTACACGAATATTCATTAATTTTCCACTTGAATTATAACAATATATATATTTAAACTTTACCTAGATTATATCCAATTAAGTGGAAGAATCTTTTATTTAAAAACTTTAACTTCTCTTCATTCCTCCCGCTAGTCGTCCTGAGTAGTACGAGTATAACCTAAAGAGTATTCCTAAATCTCTCTTGAAATGTATTCATTAATATAACTAATACTGACTTTTTTTTGTAATAACATAGAGCTTTCCACATATCCTTATCCCTCTTATATCTATACCTCAGATATAATTAATTTATGTAGTTCTCCAATTCCCATTATATATACTTAACATTCCTCCCTCTCTTATCAAGTTATATAATATTGGAACTAACTCAATGACTATATATAGAAAGGAAAGTAATCATTAACTACAAAAATAAAAAATAAAAAAAATATGACGATAATTTAAATTTAATAACCATTATTTACACTCACTGCTAATTCTCTCTAAATTAATATCACTTAATCATACTTCAGAACATATATATATAATTCTCTCATAACTCCTGTTCTTACCGTTTCCCATTGTTTCGCTCATCACTTCAACTATTTAAGCCTACCTTAATCTACCCTTCTACGACCTACCAATGTTTATTAAATTTCTATATAAATTCAATGAATAAAGATGATAACTGATTAATCTGATAATTACACCATTTTCGTCTTTAAATACGGTTCTGATATTATTTACCTAGTTATGTAAATAGTTCAAATAGTTTATAATTTATGCAAACTTATCTAACCTGTTAAATCATAAAAATAATAACTAACAAATTATAAGTCGAATAATAAGCCCAAAGCCTAAGGCACAGAAATTATAGAATTTGTATATATATAATATACTATTCTACAAGTAATTTAATTTAATTCACTTATTTTTTTTTATAGTCACTATTATTAATTAATAATCCTAAATATTCTTCATTATATATATATAAATAAAATAATAACTAAAGCTAAATTATTTAATCCTCATTTCTACAATTATTAATTATACAAATATATAATTAATAAATTATCTTATAATAAATAACATTCATACAATTAATCTTATTTCTTATATTTCCTTTACTTTATATAGGTACCAATACCTTAATCATATATATACATCGTAGCGTTATCCAATTCCATCGAGTAATATACACTTGCATATGTTTACAGGACCTCCTTTAAAGTATAAATTGTTCGGATAAAAGGAAAGTAGAAATATAAGTATTAAATTATATATTAAAAACGAAAAACTGAGTTTATAACTTTTTAATAACACTATAAATAAATATTTAATAAGTCAATATACAAAACACAATACGGGGCAGCAACGAGTCCGGAGCAAAATATCGGCAGTAGATTCCATCAAACCAATTAGGTTAATCAAAGTGAATATTGAATCAGTAAAAGTTTGCTAATAGAACATCATTTCAATTTAATTATTAAAAAAGGAACAAAAAACTTTTTATAAAGGTAAAAAACCAAATCGACTGAATAGCATCTAGAAACACAGTTTCAGTTAATTATCACGCAGTTAAATAAAATATATAAAATACTAACTAATACTGATATAAAATCATAATATTAATATTATTATTCCTTACTTATATCCATTAATACTGAAATAAGTTAAATAAGCTACTTCAATATTTAATACCCAGAACATAGTTAAATTTCGTATATTCACAACTATATATCATACTTTTGTTATTAGAGCATAGGTCAGGAGAAGTACTGGTATATTTTATTGAATCTATTATCTTTCAATTTATATACTGTTTATCTATCTTAACATATAATTATCTGAGCACTAAAGTCATCATTATTCATTTTTCCTTATTCATGAGTTTAGTATCTAAATTCTCATGAAGTATTCATTACTTTGATAAATGTTAATGGTCCAACCTACTTATTTAGGTATAATATTAATATTTACTATATATTAATCTAGTATTTAAGTACCTCACGATCCCATCTTACGATCCCTTATATAAACTAATTATTAGTTTATTAACAACATGTCAAACGCATTTTGTATTGATTAATAACAAGACAAATACCATAATTATCATATATAATTAACAATATAATAACCTTTTAAAACGGGATCTTATTCATTAACTTATTAATCTTTCTTCATCCTCTCGCTGCGTCCTGAGTAGTCGACTAGTCAACTCCTTGAGATTGTATAAACTTTAACAATTCTACTTTTTTAATAATCGAAGCTTTCCATCTACTTTACACTTCAGAAATATATGTAAGTACTGACGTAGTTCTCATTCAATTCAACATATATACTTTATATATTAATAAGGTAATTAATATATATATTTAATAAATATATTATTATATTATATTATATTATATATATAATATTTACTATATACTATAATAATATATGATAAATAATATATATATTAGTATTAAATTATTAAAATATACTTACTATTTCACCAATAATACTCAAACCAATTACTACTGTGCATTAATGCTATAATTGGCCTAGTGCCAAGTGTCCAGAGATACTTTGTAATCACTTCCTTCTATGTATTGTATCTTAAACTTTATACATAGTATTCTATCTTCAAATATCACCTAATTAAGACACCCCTGAAGACGTTACATATCGAGCATCTTCATAGCATTCCTTATTATACCTTTTTTCATGGTCGCCGCAGGGTATCACGGCCACCCTAGAGGATACGTTCACATTATTTACCCAACACAGATCTTTCTTAATGCTAACGTCCCTCTTCTCATTCTCTTGTAAGAGTTATCCTATATACCATACTCAGTTGTTCTTAATTGATAATGTTAGTTATATATATTCGATACTAATTCTCAGCTTCATCACGTAATTATCCTATTATATATACATACCGAATACTATAATCTTACTACATAGGGTAAATCATACAATCAAATATCAGCACCTCACTTACATACCTACGTCGCTCCATCTCTTCCAATATATTGTTAGTTGTTTAAGTGGAGCCAGCATTCACGATCCGTACACTAGTGGGATTATAGGTCTCATAATGAATAAGTTATTAATAAATACTAACCATTTATCTAACATTCTTTATTTAGAGGTTAATAATATAGTAGTATGATATTTTATCCCGTAAAATGAGTCAGTAGTCATCTATTTTCTAGAGAGAACTTATTCTTTATATCTCTCGCCTATATCTCTCTATTAACCTATATATGCTATTCCCTAGATCACTACATCAATATCCTCCATCAAATAATTAAATAAACTTATATCCAATCTGTGTATATCCTTCTAATTCTAAATATACTCAATTTGTACTATTTGTTATATTATCTTACTATATTATTCTACCTTATATATATCCTCTTCTCCGTGTTACAATCTATTCCATACCAATTTCCATATCATTATTATGGGACATTCCACTATAATAGTCAACATTATATCGCTGCAGTAGTCCAGCTCCACTATCTCACTGCATAAATGCGCACTCCCTATAAGTAATTCATAGCGTTTTAATAGCTAGATGTGTTTATTGATGACTATATATATATTATATAAATAATATATATATATATATACTAAGTTACTAACTATCTATCAAAAATCACTAAAATTGATTAAATAATTCTGTATAAATATGCAGGGGCTAGAAGAAGGCACATATCACTATAGCCTCATGTCTCTAAAGTCCTACAGATAATATATTCCACTACTCAAAACCATATTACTTATTTCTCTTTTACTTCTTATCCATGCTCCTTGGCAATGAGTTGCACTTATCTTCTTATTAGCTCTTTTTATATTTTATTACTATTTTTGTGGTATTATTATCAAACTCTTTATGTTTCCGTTACGTGCTCGCCTACATTTCCCTATCATAAACTATCAATAAAGTCTTATATCAAAGTCTATACAATACGCCATCTGCTCCTTATTTATCACAATTACTATATTGATATTATTTTCTATATAATCTATATTACCTGTATACTTATTTGGATATATTGTTTATCATATTTTATATCTACACATTTTATTCATTCCTTACCATGCACAACCTTATTACGCTATATATATATTTATTCATTCATATAACTTTGATTCTGATCAGATTTTATTTACTACAGATATATATTCTATACTGATAATATTATTATGAGCTATTATAAATATTAATATTATTATATATTAATAATATATATATTTTAAATAATCTAATATATCATATATATATATAATTATAAATATATATAATATTATAAGATAATAATTATATAATTAATAATATAATAATATATATAAATATATATATTATATATATATATTATATATATTATATATATATATATATATATAAATATATATATAAAATATTAATATATATTATATATTAAATATATAATATATAATATATATAATTAATATATATAACTTATTATCATTTATATATTTATATTTATTTATATAATATTAATTATATATATAATATATATAATAATATATTATATATATATATATAATATTAATTTATATATATATATATATATAATATATATATATATATATTATATATTTAATATTATGTATATATAATTATATATATAATATAATATATATATATTATATAATATAATATATATATATATAATAATAAATATATATATATGTATAATATAAATAATATATATATATGGAAATTCTTAATAAATTAAAAAAATAGTAAAAGTATATACTTTATGTGCTGACTATTACACCATATTTTACATCGATTCACTTATTATATTTCTATTAATATAAAACAATATATCTAAGCTATTACTATAAATATAATAATAGAATCGAGAGAAATGGAACGAAGAGAGGATAATGAGAGAGAAGGTAATGATAAATTATATATATATATAAATAATATAATATAATATATCATATATATATAATTATAAATAATATATATATATATATATATTAATTTATAATACTACAACTTACACTACTTTCATAATTGTTATGACACAATTAATTTAATCATCCAGGCTTCATACTGATATAAAAACGGGTGATATAAAGAACTCTTCTTTTATGCTGTATAACATTTAATGTATTCGGATCACCAAAAAAAAAGAAAAATTTCTCTTTTTAATGGATTTTGTGATTTATTTTCATGAAAAAATGCAATGATTCGTATTGGCCGTGATCTGTTATTATATTCTTTATTAAGAAAATTTTTTTGAAAAGCTCACTTATGGAGCTTTTATATGTATTGTTTAGGTATGTGGAAATAGTTTCTCGGATTAATTGTGTGTGAATGTTATATCAGAAGTATGACCAAAGAGTCAAATTCTTCCCAACGTGTATAATAGGTAGAGCATGTCGCCGCCACTCTTAAAATGGAATTACAATATTTTATATTACTATTTAACCATGTATCTGAAGGCAGGTCAGTGCCTCAGAAGATATTCTCAGTCAAAGGTGGTGTTTAGACTGCCCGTTTCCTTTTCCCGACTTTTGCCAAGAGCTTTGACAGTTTATGGTTAGTTAGTTTAGTTTTAAATAATGTAAAAAATAAAAACATATGATAACTAAACCAATCACATGTACTAGTCACCTGTATATGAGAGATTTAACAGTTAACATACGCTTTATATGAACACTCAATTTACATATCATTAGATCACAGTTCCATTGCTTAAATGTGACAATTGCATTTCAATGAACTATTAAGATTCCATATACAATATAAATTACACAATCAAATTATAAGATTTGAAAGTTACAATATAAATATTGATAATATAGATCACATACATATATGATCACAGATTTGTCTGCACTATTGATAGTTAGTATCAGAGCGAAAGACCAATACAAGACCAACGCTTCTTAACAAGAGTTTCTTCTCTTATTATAATATTATACAGTGAGAGATAAAAATTAGAGTAATGTTTAACTAATATCCTCTCTCTATGAAATAAGCGAGTAAAAATGTGATATGTAAAGTTACCACAGACATTATATTTTTTATTACTATTATTATAAAAGCAATGGTTTTAGTTCTTACCAGACATTAATTATCCTTCTTTAAAAAAACATTTCCTTCAAAACTTTTTTTTATTGTGCAAGTTGGTTTTTGTCTTTAGGCCCGCAATCCACATGATGGGGTATTAACTCCTCCACTTTAAATGGTAAAGAAAAACGGAATTTTTTTTTCTTTTGCTATTTGACTGATACCTTTAGTGATTTTCGTTCCGCTGAAGAGATATTTTTGAACACCTGGCTTACTTTAAAAATAATTTATGTTAATTTAAAGTTTCACTTGATAGCAAACCTCCTTGATTATTTTTTAAGCATATTTATCATATATTTTTTATATTCCATTTTACATTTTTAGTCAGAGGAACCGTTCATTCTAATTTAATTAAAATTAACAAATAAAACCAAAAATATTTTACAGCAAGAAATCCCAAGCATTCATTTTATAACCAGAAGAGAGCGAGAGAGACGACGGGATGCAATCGAGAGAAACATCAGCTCGAATTACACATCATAGTGTACCTTGAGAGTCTCGGTCTTATGATATATCCTGATCTATATATATGTGATAAGGTGACGCCATGGAGACGCCCCAATCCTCAGTGCGAATACATCTACACTTTCGTGATGATATGATCTTCAGTACTTATCCTCTATGGCCCCTACTATATCTGACTTGGATCAGAGGAGATGTTAATGATATATTAATGATATCACGCGCGTTCTATGGTGCGACACGGAATAAGTCTCTCGACTTGTAAAATTTAGAAAAAAAGTTATTTTTCTTTATATGCGAGTTTTTATAACTAATCAGTCTAAGTAAATTTACCCAATTATTATCCTCTATAATATTATTATGCAGATTAGTTTCAATTAAATGGTCATGATTAATTACGAATAATTAAAAAAGCTCAAGCAAGCACAATTCTTTATTATAATAATAAACTTCATAAGTTCTACCAATTTGCAAATTTAAACCTAATTTGAAAAATTAAACTGTCCTCTTCTCAACATAGAATTCATCAATTTAAAAAAGCAGAAAAAAAAAGAAAAGAGAATGACATAAATCTGCTCTTGAGGGTGTTTTATTAAGTATATATATACTATATACTATATATATATATATTAATAATATTATAATATACTTATATATAGTATATCTATATATATACTATATATATTATATATATATATATATAATATATAATTATATATATACTATATATATATTATTATATATATATATTAATATATATATATTTATATGATTATAATATTCTTGTTCTTTCTTTATCTTCCTCTTTTTCCCCAAGACTAGGGGTACGGTGCGTGTATGCATTCGGAAAAGAAAAGCAGTAGAAAGAATATGACAAAAGAACGAAAGGAAAGCAGCCCAGCCTAATTAACCATTAATTAGTGAGAACTTGTCACAATTCAGAAAATCCACCGTAGAGCTTCATGGGCCAGCGACGGACCTCACTATAGTAAATCGTCAATGTAAAAGGGATTCATCCTGTTGGCCAGTGTGGAACATACAATTGATTCCCCATACAAATACCCGCCATACTCCTATATATGCACTTTCTTCTCGCTGCCGAAAACTCAGATTTCTCTCCCTGCAAACATTCCTTTACTGCCTCAATTAACTTTTACTTTGGTCTCCCAGCCGTCGGTTCCCAACACAACTCACCACTATCACATCTCGCTTAACAACCGACTATCATTCATCGCCTTTCCAGATGAACCAAATATCTAACATACGTTTCATTTAGTCTCTCGTTTACCCCTTTGTCAGCACACGACAACTTTCTAATACTGTTCGATCATTTGCCTCATTTTATATTCTTCTCACACCTATCACGCCCTAAGATTGTCCATTCGGAACACATTGAACTTTAAGATCTATACTTCTTATTCCAGACATAGTCTCACTTCACTATCACAATAACAGGTAAGAACATACCCCTCATGCACAGACCCTCAGGCACTCCAGACTTCAGTCTTTTAGCATTCACAACGAATAATGCACCCAGCCACCTTCCTGACCACTCACAACTTTCCTACTACACCTCTGCATCATCCGTTCAATTCTCATCCAACATAACCTAAAATTTTAAACTCAGACACTTGTTCGCTCTGCTCACCATCTAACACAACTTCAACAACTGGAGGCTATTCCTCACTACTCAATCAATAACCTTACTCTTATCTAGGTTTACTTTCAAAGCCCCTCCTTTTACACACTGCAAAAACCACTACTAATTTCTCAAACTCTCTTCGATTCGCCACCCAAGAACTCAAAAGTCATCCCGCATTATAGGTGGGTAACCTACACTGCATCTCCATTCTCCATCATTCTAACACTATTCCTGCCCCCCCCGACCTCTAATTCTTTCATAACGCAATCCATATATATTGAATAACCAAGGAGAGACAACACAACCCTGCCGCATTTTAATAACTAAACCAATCACCTTTGACACCATTTATTTACACACGCCTCACTAACGTCATTCATACTTTTGATTCAATTCAGACGCCTACACAAGCGACCAAAATAGTACATACCCATGCATAGACTTTCCCTATTACCTATCATACGCTGTTGCAAATCCATAAACTAATAACAATTTGTTTTCTCTCTCAATTGTCCATCGAAGCACATTGAACTTTAGAAGATCTATGCTTTCTATTGCCAGACATAGTCTCAAGAGGCTTGTAGCGGTACACTTTTTTCACTTTTTTTAGCTTAGTCATTTTTTTTTCAACTTTTTAAGCAATTTTAACACTTTTTCTTCACTTTTTGGGCAGTAGCGTTACTTGGAATATCTTTTTCTTTCTGTTTTACCTGTGACGTTCGAATTTAAAAAATGTGTTTAACTACAGAAACAGTTTAATTGACAACTCAACTAGAAAACATAGGTAACTATTTGTTTATTTTTTTCAAATTTTCAGGTTTGTTTTAAATCCTCAATTTTATATAATAATTGAATAAAGTTCTTTTTGGAAATTTGAAATTTTGAGATAAAAGAATGTTATAGTTTCAAATGTTGATGAAAGCTGGATATCAGAAATATTGAGGTTGTTATAAAAAACTAAAACCATAAAGCAGAGCTTAAATTTGTTATAGTCTAGCGCACTATCTTTACAGTGTCACAGGCTTCTTCAAAAAGAAGAACCATAATATCATACTATTGCGTTTCTGTTTGTATATTTGGTTATGAAACTGTATGGAAGGGTTTGCAAAGTCAGTAAATTGATGCTGGCTTGTTTTTAAAGTACTGAACATTTTACTGCATTGAAGAAATCCAGTTTTCTGATGAGGTATTGAAGAAACTTGATAAATGTTTGTTGATAAGAGGACAAAACGTTTTTTTCTGGTCTGCAAGCACAAAAGACATTTTGTTGAATTCTGGTTACGCAATGTTGTGAGCAAATTATCTGTGTTGAGCTCTCTGTTGAAAAAATTAACATGTCTATCCCCTAATGAGAGATTTTCCAAAGAAAGCTGCCAAAATATAGTTGAGATTGATAGGGTCATGCAATGGAAAAATTCATAACAGACATACCTCTTAGATGAGATGGAACTAATACAATGGAAAAGAGTGAACCAGAGTCCGACAAAAAAATCTATGATCTGTAAATGGGCTGCAGTTTTTTAATAAAACCGGATACATCAGTAAACCTCAAAGATTTCAACAGTTAAAAGAGTTGTAAAAGCTTCACTGTTATGTCACATGGTAATGCAGATGTGGAAAGAGCTTTTTCCACATCAGGCAGAACTCTTACAAGTACCAGGTCATCCATATTCATGCAGAGAGACTTTAAATGCTTTAATCACTGTTATATGAGTGCTTTAAAACGTATGATCAATCTTACCTTAATTTTCTAAGTCCAGAGCTCCTTTTCCATGGAAGTTTTTAGGCATATAAACATCATTTGCTTACTTGATAGAGGGAGAGAAAAAATAGACTCGAAGAATGAGTTGCAAAGGCTGGAAAGATGCAAAAACAATTGCTTAAGAGGAAAACAAAAACAACGGACCAAGAAGAGGAAAAAAAAAATTCTGATGAACAAATGCTGAAGAAAAGCTACGAAAAGAAGAGGCAGAGCAAAGTGGAAGTGCAGGTAAACTGTTATTGGAAGCTAATGAAAGATTGAAGAGAGCTTTAAGAAAAAAGGATTTTAGTGAAGCAAGACTTGGCCCAAGGATTCTGGAAGGTGTCACAAGGTGTTGATGTAAGCGGCCAGGCGGAAAAAAGTCGTATTCTGCAAACAGAACAGGAGAAGTTGAAAAAACGTAAAAACACGTGGCATCTCCGACTTTTCTCAAAAAAGTTTAGCTTCCATTAATTTTTTATAATTATTAGCTTTGTTTCTTCTTCTGTAACCAAAATACGAGTAAGGATGTATTTTCAAGTATAGTATTATTCCATTTTCTTTACATTAGGACTTTCTAAAACTAACATTTCATTATATATAGTAAGCATATATCAGTTTATTTATATTAAAAACTATCTTTTTAATTAAAGATCAAAATGTCAAATAGCAGTTATTTAATAAGTTAAAGGTCACATTGAATTTTATAATGGAAATTGACAAAATAATAAATAAATGATAATAAAATATGAAATTTTTCGTATAGCATTGTCAGTCAATTTTTTTTCAACATTTTTTCAAGCTTTCAAAGTCATTTTTTTTTCACTTTTTCTCAAAATTTTAATTCACTTTTTTCACTTTTTTTTGATAAGAACTACTCGCTACAAGCCTGTAGTCTCAGTACTATACAAAAGCAGAGGTAACAACATACCCTCATGCAAGATTCTAGCATACTCAAGACGTAGTCCCTTTACATTCCCTTTAAGTCCCGCGTTTTACGAGCGGTATGCCTGCAAAAGATTTAATCTCCCTATCTACTTACTGGTCTTCTATCATCTTACTTACAACTAGGTGCAGTATCTAGTATCGGAAAACCACTTTCGTTTTGCTGCTTTTCAGTGAACAGTGTCTGCACCTGTATAAGATTTTTAAAAAATGCAAATTTCGACCTTACTTATTTTGTTGTTATAAGACATTGTTATAAGCTATACAATGGTTAGCATCGAAAGAGGTAAAATCCCGAACTAGAAATCGTTGTAAATTTTAAAAACTTAAAGATTTTACAATGAGAAGGCAGATTGGAACCTTATCGCTGTCAAGCCGGAATTGTATTGCATAAGAAGCTCCAGTTGCAAAACTCGATCAGGCAAAATAATGCGAAGAGTACTTCGCAAAATTGCGGTTGGAGATAGATCTTTTGGAGACATCTCAACTCTTGCAGATCCACAGATCGTTGACGTGCTGTTCGAATTAAGACCCAAAAGAACAGCGGTTAATAGTGCACTGATAATCCTGGCCATTTCAAACGATTAAACTCGAAATTTGAAAGATAGAAATTTCAATTGTGTTATTTGCACTTAATTTTAAATAAATGCAGCAGTTCTTAATTAGTCTCGGGTATTAGAACTCATTTTAAGACATTTAGAATTTGCACTTAATTTGATGAATGTCATTTACACTTAGGATAATGTTTGAAGTTGTGATTTTTATTTTTTTTATTTTTTTTTTTTAAGTATACAACTAACATAGTTAGTGGGAAGTCATTTGATATTTTATTATTTTTGTAAGGGAAATGTCATAATGGGAAGTAATAATTTCTTTTTTTTTGTTTTTGTCTTTTTTTTTTTATTTTTTAACTACTCTAGGCTGAATGTCTTTGACATTTAGGTTTAGTTCTTTATTGCTTTTTTAGCTTTGTTATAGAGTTTTTAGAACTATTTTATCATAATATATATATATATATATATATATATATAATTTATTATATATATTATATATATATATATATATATATATATATATATATTAATGTCATTGTCATCAAATCATCATCATTCATCACCACCATGCATCACATCACTGTTCCTTGGTTCCAGAACTGTGGTAGGTGGATGCAAACATGCACCAAAGTCCGAGGCAAGCATGAGTCATATCATGGGACAGTAAATAAGTGGCAGCGAAACTCCAACCCAGCTACTACCGGCTTTTTAGTCACCTTTTACGCACTGCAGAATGTATATTGTGGAATTTTCACCCAGAGGATTATTATATATAATTATAATATATTATATGATATATATTAAATATATATATTATAATATAATATATACTACTATATATATATATATGTATATATACTATATATATTATATATTATATATATATTAATATCAATATGATATATATAATATAATTATATCTAATATATATATATTATGATATATATATATATTATATATATATAATATATATATATATATATATATATATTTTATATATTATTATATATATAATTTATATATATAATATATATTAAATATATAGTATATATATCATATATATAGTATATATATATATATATATAGTATTATATATATTAACTACCTCTTAAACGTGCTTTATCCCCTATTCAGGGGGTAACACGGGGACCACAGGAAATCGAATTTAAGGCCGGCTATACCAACCAGCGCCACCAACGTGTTTGCAGTCAAGTTTTAATTCTTGCCCCCAGGTAGATAAAACCCAATGCTACGGCGGAGGATTTGAAACCAGGTCTCCTGCGTATGAGAGGGCGGTGACATCAACCTCCTGGCCAGACGGCGTTTCTTTATATATAGTAACTTATATAATATATATATTTATATATATATTATATATATATATTATATATATATATATATATATATATACTATAAATATATATAATATATACTATATCATAATTTAATATACTTTTATATTCTTTTATTTTATTTTTTATCTTATATTTATTAATTAAAATGTTTTTTATATGACACTGCTTTACAAGATATTTTGATCGATGTTTTAAAAGAATCGAATCAGAGGTAAAAAAGTTGTTGGGGGACACTTTAATGGTAATAGTCTGAAAGTAAGTTTGTTGTTATAATCTTCGTTATATTTATATATATATATATATGATATATATATATTATATTATTATTATATATAATATTATATATATATATATAGTATATATATATAATATATATATATATATATTATATATAATATATATATATATATATTCAATATGTTTAAAAAGTGTATGTGGATGCTTAATTATTTTAACAATATAAAAATGTTTAATATTATTATTATTATTAATTATTAATTATTATTTATTAAACTATTATTATATTATTATTTATTACTTAATATTTATTTTGTACTAATTTTTTAAGAGAAAAATTGATGAAATTGAAATGCGCGTGTTAGGGCAGCGTTTAGCGGTGTGAGAAAGGCGTGAATAGAGAAAAAATGATGTTGTGTATCAAGAGTGGCTTGGTCATACAGTGGAAAGGATGGATGATAATAGGTTGGTTAAGCAGATTTAATAGAAGGTGAGTGTGGTTGGAAATTGACCTTGCTGGAAGACTTAGTGAAAAGTGGGTTGAGCGTAGGAGAGTGTCACGAAGGAAAATAATTTGAGTTAGCAGACGCGAGAGAATGGTGCTAAATTGGGGTGTTGCTTGATGTTTTGAGGGGGTATGTTGTGGCCCACCTGGGAATGAACCCTACATTGGCAAGATACCACAGTGGGGGGGTCTGTAGGCGATTGTGAGCTAGAGATGGATTTTGACTTGGAAGGCTGCCTTTAAGGGTATCAGGCGGCTTTGTTTTAGACTAG
>JABUQX010043980.1:0-15000 GCA_015478945.1 Trachelipus rathkii
ATTTTTAATATTAATGAATATCGACAGTATCGGTATCGGCCTCTTTCTGGTATCGGTAGAAGTAATATATAGTAAATATTTATTATTTATATATATAAATTAGATAAATAAGATATTATATAGATAATTATATATATAATATATATTATATATATATATATAGTATATTATATATAATATATTTAACAGAATATTATATTATAATATAATATATATATATCTATATATAATATATGGTACAAATTATTATATATTTTTTTATTATATATATTTTTTATTTCATACTATATATATAAAGGTATATAATAGATATAATATTAAGAAATAATATGGCTTTTAGTTGGATTTTTGTTTTGAGTTTTTTTTAAAAAACAATTGCTGATTTTGTTTATTTGTTTTTTTTTATGTTCCTTTTCATATTTTTTCAATAAATCGTAACGTCACACGATATATAATTTTAACTATGCAAAATTATATTTAGGAGAGCTAGGTAATGAATCCAAAAATTCTAAAAGTTCAAAAAAATGCAAAAAAAATCACTGTTAATAAAATTTGTTTGGTTTTTTAAAAAATAGAAAAAATCAATAAAACAATCCTCCTTTCCGCTGTAGGTATATATATATATATATATTATATAATAGTATAGGAGTATTGATTATGATATTATAGGAGTGTATAGGTATATTATTATATGATGTTATTATAATTGTATAATTATAATTATATATTCTATGTATATAATTATATATATATTTATACTATAATATATATATATGATATATAGTATATATATATATATATATATATTACTTCTATATATATATTATGATAGTCTATTAATTATTATATAATACTAATATATACCGGTATATATATATTATAGTATCATTATATATAATATATTATTATATGATATAATATATAGTATATATATATATTATATAGTTATATATATATATATATATATATATATATAGTATATAGTAATATAAATATTATAGTGATATATAAAACAAATTGAGACATGACGGCAGTAGCTCTTCATAAGAATTTTGGCAAATTTCTATGGAAGTTCTATTCATTTTAAAAGCATTATAACACAAAGATAAAAAAATCACTTTATTCCTAGGAAAGTGATGGTTATATTTATTAATATAAGATTCAAAATTATAAAAAAAAAAAAAATTATTCATTTAAGCAAGTCATTTGAGAACTATTTTAATTAATCATTTGCAGGGAAAAAAACAATAAAGATAAAGTACGTATAAATTTAAAAACTGAGATGTAAAGACAATCATGATTTTTTTTGCTTTTTTTGTAACAAAATTATTAGAGCAGATTACCAACAACTATTAAAATCTCTTTGCTATCTCAATAAGACATTATCATTTCCTTAGTAAGAACTACAATGTTTTTTTTTATATAACTGGCAATGTTATTTGACTATAGCTTTATCTTTGGTTGATTAACAAATATCTACCCCCAACGTCACTGGGATAATAATTTCTTAACAGCTCTGCTACATTATGTAATAAGGAGAATTTTATTAATTTGAAAACCTAAATAACTTAATACTTTTTAATTCTACAATAAAATATCAAATTAAATCATAACACAGCTTTGTACAACTACTCCATGCTGTAAAAATCTTCAAATATCAGATGGCGCCAAAGATTTTCGATGCTTGAACAAAGTTTTAATGAAACTAGCTAAATAACTGATCAACAATCGATCCCTTACAAATGAAACACGGAATACAATCCCACGCACGATATGTATATAGTTATTTAGTAGTATATTGTATTAATATCATATTTTAGTTGTTATAGTTATATATTATTATGGGTACTATTAGATCAGAGTGTGAGCTATATACTAATATATATATATATATATATTTAATATAGATTTAATTATATATATATAATAGTATTAAGGTAATATGGTGATATAATTATTATGATTATAGTTATAATTATATATAGTATATATAGTTATTCTACATAAATATAGTATATAGGGGCTCGTATATATATATATAGTATAAGTGATTATATATATATTATATATTGTTTATAATATAGTATTATTAAGATATACTAATATATATATCATATACTATATATAAGATATGATATAAATATATATCATATTATATATATATATATATTATAATATATCGGTATATATATATAATATATATTATATATTATATACTATAGTATAGTATTGTATAGTTAGCAGTATAACGATCTTAAATCACATGACCATTGATTAATACAAAAACTTTTATATATACAACCTAAGTAATATAGTATATATATATACTATAAGTTATATATAGCCGGTAAATAGTAGTATATGACTAATATTATATATGATAATATATATATATATATATATATAATATATAAAAATATATATATAGATATATCAGGGTTATTAGGTTAGTATACGATTATATATATATAGTTGCTATAGTGGAAGTATGGTGTGGCGATTTGTTGTTTCCTCAGGAACCTCAATTTAATAGATGAAAAGGAAGACAAACACGAAGGAGAGTGCCATAGTATATAAGAACGTTTGAACGCTATACTCTAAAGCATCATCAGCTATATTTACCTAAATTGTTGAATATTAGATGAGCAATCTATTATTATAGTATTGGAAGTTAAAAAGTAGATAAAATTATAGTTGAAACTAGAAAATTAAATAGTAAAAATTTACAAAATTTACAAAAGAAATATTATAAAATTTCAAAAAAGATTAAATCTATTACAACGCGTACAACTCGTTTTACCTAATCGCTTACATATACTGGATGAACCATATAAATGAATTGAACAATGATTAAGATCCAAACTATTTATAAACCTAAGTGATTATTATCATAAATTGGTTGTGTGTTTGTGAAAAATATATAGATAGTTGTTCAAACAAACCAAACAAATTATGTGTATATATTTTAGGTATAGAACTTAGTTTGATTAATCTTGTTCTTTTCATGTGTTTTAGGTTGTCATGCCGAGGTATGGTAAGGTTAAGTAAAATCAGTTAATAATAGATTGTCAATTTTTTTGTTAATTTTGCTGCTGATGATTTTTTGTAATTTTGTGTATCTTTATAATTATTTTAGTTCTTGCTATATAGTTTTATCAGTATTTTATATAATCCGTAACATATTTAGTGGACATTTTTTTGTTCATTTTTATTATCTTTTATTATTATAGCGGTAGATGCGCTTAGCTATAACAAACACGTTCTTAAGTAATAGCATGGCAACTCTCCTCGGTGTTGTCTTCCTTTCTATATATTATATATATACAGGGTTCGACAGAACCGATTGAACAGATTTCCCTGACTTTCCCTAACCAAATCCGCAAATTTTCCCTGACCGGCGTGTTCGTGTTTTAAAACAAAATAAATATCTATTAATTTATTGCTTTATGTAAAATTATTCTATATCATATAAATTATTTCGAACAGGCAAATTTCTACTTTGAGAAACTGATGTCAACATCATGGGATGAAGTTTCGAAAAAAATATATATTATTATTATAGTAATGCCAGCCTCGTATAGATCTCTCCCCATAAGCTGTCAACGCAATTTCTGTTGTTTTATTTGTTTCGCTTGAATAAGTAAACAGTTTTAATTTATAGCAAAAAGAAAATAATTGAAAAGTCTTAACATTATAGGCCTAGGTGATAGAACGCCTACTGTTATACCTGATCATATATTGTGGAGAGGAAGTTTATGGTTAACTTTTTCTTCCTCAAGCATCTGAATTTTTGATGTTATAGCGTCTCTTCTGTCAAAGCTTTCAGTGATTAATTAACATCTTTCTTTGCTCTTCAAGTTTGTTGATCTGTATGGATAACTTTGTTTTTTCAACCTTTTTTATTGCTCTTCTTCTTTTTTGGTTCTGTTTTGACTCTGAGATGTTTTTCATATCTCCTAGGCAGCTCTTACATGTCAACATGTTTTGAGTGATAGGGAACTTTATGAATATTCATAAGATCTTTATAGCCATTGTGCATCCTGTTCTTTTGTAGAATCAGAACTAAGTTCTTGCAGATTCTCCCAGCTAAAATGCTTAATTATAGAAAACCCTTCTTCCACTGTCAACTTTCCAATTGCGGATTAAAACAGTCAGTCCTAATTTAAATAATTTGGTACAGATTTCCAGCATAAATTGGACTTCCCTGAATAGTTAACTATATTAGAAGAAAGAAAATAAGATCAAGTCTCTTAAAACAGACAGTCACTTATCAATATATTTTGAAAATTTTAATTCAAGGGTAGTAATTGAGCTTCCGTGCATAAGTATGAGTGTATTGGTGCTTTTCTTTCTTGAAAAAATAGGGATGCAAGTGCATGGTTAATCACATTTTACATTTCATCGGCCCCATTTTTTAAAATTTGAAGCTACCACCACTATCTGGAAACATTAATTTGAATGTTTCCCTTGTATCTCTGCACACTGGAGTTAAAGATCAATTTTATCATCTCAACCACCTGTAATGCCCATCTAATATTTTCTAGATCTTGTAGTCTCATCTTTTAATTGCAAATACGGAAATTGATTTGATAATATCTGGGTTTGGTTGGTGTTATGTTAAGTGGAAGACATCTCAGGTCATTTTGACAACTTCGGTTGAGAGTGATTAGAAGCTTATTGATGGAATGGCAATATATTTGTTCAGTGCATCACTACTTTCACTCAATATTTGTAGTTTAGAAGCACATTAGAACGAAAGTTTTTCAATGATGGTTTGGTCCTGCTGAGTTTTGATTAAATTCAAATGTGTTTCCCCTCTTGAATGTGAGAACATCGGCTTTGGCGAACGAGTTGGCGTGTCGAATGTGTAGATAGATCAAAGTTCCTTTTTAAACATACTTTACATGTATGCTTGGAACTATCAGGTCGCTTTACCTAACGACTGATAAACGTGGGTTCAGTTTGACGTCCAAACCACTGGTAGTTAAAGTTAGTTTTTTGTTGTTGAAAGTCAATTTTATAAATAAATAATAAATATAGTGCTGCAAACTGCAACAAAAGCCTAAAATCACATTCGGTCATAACCTTCTAAGAAAGTAACTATCTCAGAAAATATATAATCCGGTAGAAAATGAAAAAATATGATAACGGAGTGTGAGTCAGTCAGTCACCAGTCTCATTGTATAGTAGTTTTTGCTATTCGCGTCCGCAAATCGCGATCGTGTGACAAAACCGCCGCTTGTATAATCACGAATGTGGACGACCATTCGTCGAAGCAAGAAATTAGAGAAAGAAACAGGATAGACAGTAGATTGATGGATGTCATTCCTTCGCTCTGTAATTATAAGCTAAAGGGTAACGGCAGTTTCCCACCCTATACAAGATGGAAAGAAAAAAGCATATAAATAAATTATCAACTTGGTCCCATGGATCTTTCTCTATGATGTTTAAAAGATTAAAGATTTCCTGACTTTTAAGCATATTTTTAAAACGTTTCCGCTGACTTTCCCTTGTGATCTCAAGTTTTTTATTTTCCCTGCTTGCCCTTGCACCTTGCCCTGAGCCTTTTCCAGATAAGTGTAACCGTGAGTATATTAAGTATAATAATTATATTAAGTATATATAGGTTATATATATATTATATAATAATATATTATTATATATTATATATATGATATATATATAATATATATATATATAATATGATATATAATATATAATATGATATGCTGTGTGTGTGCGGTGTGTGTGTTAAACCTAGGAATAGCTTGTACAATTAAAAAAAAGCTTCCGTGTAAATTTTACGGAAGGATTTCATCAATACAGTATGGCCGTACCAGTTACAGCTTTCAAATAATTACCATTGGTTAATGGCTCAGAATAACCTTTTCAGATTCTAGTCATTTACATTTGATCGATTTAATTATTGGCGGAAGTAAATATTGTAATAAATTATCATAAAATGGGTTTCTACCTGACAAAATCTACACTTATCCACTCGCAAAAGGAGGAAAAGCAATCATTTCCCAAAGAAAATGTGCCATATCCGTATGGCAAAGGAAAGAAATATTTTACTCAAAGGAAAATCAATCATTTGTACTAGAGAGGAGAGTGGAAATGAGGGAGATGGGTGATGCAGGTCTGAGACGTAAAATATTCATTGCAAATAATGTGTCAGAATTTATATTGTAAATATAAACGAATACATAAAGCTGTAGTATCTGTTACCGTAAAAGAAAAATGTACGTATTACAAAAAAAGACATTCAAATGTCTGAATTCTGAATAATTAACGCAGATAATCGTAAAAGAATTTGATAATCGTGAGAGAGTGGTTAGATGTGTCATTCATGGAAGTTCTCGATGCGTCCTGTCACATTATTTAACTGACAAATTTCGATAGTGAAAGATGTATCAAGTGTCTTATTGCTTTAGGCGGTCAAAGCATGATTGCTACCTGACTTTAAACCGGTTTCAATTATGTAGTTAGCTAAGTGCAGTGAAAGATAATATATTAAATTCTATGTCTGGAATATAAGTTTAATTCAGTAATGAATGTTGAATAACATTGTTGAAAGGCTTTTTTTTAATTTGTCACATAATTCTTGGAAGAGGTGTGAACTAAGGCTATGGAAGTATTTTGGAAATTTAAAAAAAAGCACATACAAAACATGGTTTTCTTTTTGATTATACGACTAAACCCTTAAGAATAAGGAGGCAATAGCTCCAAATGATGAGTGAGGGATGTGTCGCAAGTGGAGCTTTGGTCGAATCAAATTCGTCCATAACAATTACTTGCTGGGCATTTCTCTGACAAAGTCAATCAAAAAAAAAAAATTGAAAATAAAAGTGCCAATAAATAACATGGCCCTTACTCCGGGCGGTCCAATTGTGGATTAAATTTGGGTTGTTATATAGTAAGTGTGACCCTTGAATTCATTTCTAGAAGGAATTTAGAGTAAGTGCGAAACGAATATGTTTTAAAAGTGGTGACTTTGATGAATTTTGGTGACTCTTGAGGAACAACCTGTAATTTTGAACTCGCGATAGAGCAGTGGTATATAATGGTTCAGTAGATATATATATTGATATGTATATAGTGATGGGGAGTGTGATGTAATTCTGCAGTGGCCATAATCTGCATATTTTTTCGTCAAATTGTCATCGTTAATTTTCTGCGATTATGTTGCTGTAAAGTGAGGAATATTACATTTTTTCCAATATATCTGAAAAGTGAGTGATGTTTTGCATTATATTCATTGTAATGAAGCCTTATTAATTTTGTAACTAGTAGCTGAGATAATGTCGTATAGACGTCGTGTCCAGGTTCCTACATGGTGATTAATAATATTATTTAAGGAGCGAGACTAGTTTTTTGATGATACATTACTATAGATTAGAAATTTCGATAAGTAATTGTTAATGGTTTGAAATATAAGGAGCTTGAAGATGGATTTTAGAATTAAAGTTATTAATGTCATTGTTGAACAGTCTTCAATCGGAACGATTCTGTTTCTGGCTATAAGGGTTTTCCAATCGTTTTAAATGTATATTTTGGGTGGTGCTGTGTTGTGGATGTCAAAATTGTCATGTTGGTGTTTGTCTAGTGCAAGTCAAGTGTTTTTTTGATGGACATCACAGTATATTTGCAGTTCTTTCGAAATTAATCAGCGCAAAAGTTTATGACTTATATGTTAGAAGGTAGCGAACTAGGCTTACAGCGAGCAGGAGAATGATGCTAAGAGTATTAGTATGCACATACAGTAAATGGAGAAATGCTATTTAATTGAATGCCAATAACATCAAAGTTGTGATAGGTAATAATACATATTTTGTGGTAATTGAGTTAATAGGATGGTTGAAGAGTCTAGAACACTTGTTGAAACGGAGCTTTTCACCTAGGGTGAGTTGGCGGAAGTACTCACTACTGATGAATTAAAGTATAAAAGCAGCTGTAATAATATTATCGTCGTCATTGCTTATTGGAAGATCTCATCTGGAGTGATTCTATCTTAATCCTAAAAGCTATACGGGCTAGCGAAGAAGCAACATGTCAACAAGCGGTTTATAAATTATTGACAGTTGTCAGAGCCCTTATTGGAGATAAAAAAGCATAGAGGCATGGATTGCCTGTAAATTTGAGAATGGTGTTATATGTTCAAAAAAAAAAATGAGAACACAAAATAACTAGGATGATTGTTATAATAAAGGAAAAACAGTATAACTCCTCGAGATGAAGGAAGAGAGAAAAACGGGAATCAGAAAAGGATAAGAAAAAATTGAGGAAAGTTTTCGGAGAAAGACCCTGTGTTGTGGCTTTCAGAAAGCTTTTGTGAGAAGAAATGGATGGGAGAATCCATGGATGTTTACATTACAAAGATAAGAAGACTAGCAAGAGTGCAGGAATTGAGTGGCGACGGTATCGTGGAAGCGGACACTGCGTAATGGCTTATCAAGTATAACTTGCAGGGAAGATCCTTGCAATGTTTATGTTGAGGATGTGAATTAGAGTTATTCTACGAGAGAGCGGGAGAATCGCATTGACAATATATAAAATGAAGTTTCAGGGGAAGTGGGGCATTTAAAAAAAAAAAAAAGTGAAATATTAACATGTTTTTCATGTGGAGGACCACACTTAGAGGAATGTAGAAGTAAATCGAACGACGCACTCAACTTGGTTTAAAGTGTGAATGAATAAGGGTCCATTTTTGCAAGGGAATCATAATTTCAGAAATTTTAGGAAACGAATTGGAGGGGGCTGCTGCATCGGAATTAGCCCTCTGATTTCAAGAACCGCCATTCTTTTAAAAGATAAGATTGAAATTGGCATAAAGGGTGTTGGGTGTGGTAGACTCTGGCTGCACGAGGTTAATCTGGGAAAAGAGCAGCAAGGAGATAGAAAGAACAGAAAAAATAGTTGGTAGACGGATAGAAAGTTGAAAGTTAATGGGAAATGCGTGATGTAACACATAAGAGATCGATTGGAAGAAGAAAGAGAGTCGAGGTTATAATGATGAAGAAAAGCTAATGGCGGAGTAAAATAATTTGGGTTTTAAATTCATTCTTACAGAAATTTGGGGGGAGTTAAGGATCAACCAAAGGAAGGGGTGTTTTTGGAAACTTTCGAAGAGAAAAGAGATCGCATTGATATAAAATGCAACAATGAAAAGGAATTCAAAACATCCAATTGACAAGCGATTTTTTTGGGAATCAAAATGCAATATGAAAGGGAGTTTAAAATCAATGACGAGCAATTTTTCTGGAAAGATTGATGGAAATACAGTGCGGATTTGTGAAGTGGAGAGTGGACAGAAAGAGGAGTCAGTATTGAAAAGAACAAGGTTGGGATTTATTGAAGGTCAATGAAAAGGGAAACAAAAATGAAGTTTGAGGAAGAAATTGACAAGTGAATCGAGGAAGGAATTTTAGTACTGTGGAGGGGAAGTACAGGAAGAGGGGTGCTGCCCATTAATTGCAGTGGATGCAAGATAAGTAAGGGAAAGGTAAGACAGTGAAACAGTTTGGAAAGAACCATATGGTTACATTGTGAATTTGGCGGCTGTAATGTGAAGTGAATCAGATTCAAGAAGGCTGGAGGAGGATAAGTGGTGGAAAGAACTGGTCTATATTTTAAAAGGCCGCTATCTAAACAGATCAAATTGATGTAGAGTTTTGTCGGAGACATCAGCTGGTTGTGTCTGATAAAGGGGATTTTCTTTGCGTTTAACAAGATTAGGATTGGGTCTTCGCAGGCGACGAGAATTATGACATAAAAATTCTTACGAACTGTGAGAGAAAGGATGACAGGGGTGAAAGAGGACCAATTCAACATGCGAATCTTTAGTTGATGAGGAAAGGATATCCACGGAAGAAGTAGAGAGCACTTACCTGAAATTTGGACTGGTGGTCAAAGGATCGTGCAAAAATGTATTGCTAGGGAGGGTTTTTAGGATTCTGAAGATTGGAAAGAATGACCTAAGTTGGCGAAGAGTGAGGTTTTTTCAGAGAAACATGGATACCAAGAATGACGGGAAAAAGGTGTTCAAAGGAGAGTATTTCCATATCGCGGAAAGCTGTTGGGCACTAACCCCAGCCTGTGCAGGGTGGTCAAGGGGTATCGCTGCAGTTTTTCGATGAAGAGAAATGCGGAGGAAAAAGGTAAGAATGAGGATAAAGGAGAAAAACGTACAGAAAATTCTTTAAGTCGGTCTGGAGGGGTGAGAAAAGGAGATCCTGTGAATGGGAGCTGGTTTTCGAAGAAGGGGAAGAGGGAAGAATTTGGGTGACACGTGGGAACGTGTAGCTTAAGTGGCACTTGCGCTTGGAATAGGTGAAGAGATTTGGATGGTGGCTATCACTTGGCTAAGGAAGAAGTCGGTACTGTGCCATATCAATGGTGGTGGAGTTGGAATGCTGTGGTGAAAAGGAATAAAATTTGTGTCTGAAGGTGGGGATTGAAAAACACTAACGGTGATGTGTACCTAACAAGAACAGGTGGTTCAGCTGGGTTGGATAAGTTAATTAACTCCAATAAGTAGGTAAGGACAAAGGAATGCGCGAAATGTAAGTGAAGGAACTCGTAGGCAATAGTGTCAGAGACTCAGAGCCTATAAGAGATTGAGTTAAAATTAAAAATCAAACTGGTTAAATCGGAGGAGAATAAAGCAGTATAAACTGAACCAAGAATTTATGAGAAGTGCAAAGGTGGAATGAAGAATATAGGAAAACTGGGAGATGTCAATGTGATAAAAAAAAGCTTAATAATAATAATAATTGTGGAATCCTCAAATAACATTGTAGCAAAAAATGTTTGAGAGAGAGAGTAGATCTTCAAGATTGGCAGCAATGTAACAGAGATGTGAGAATGCAGTCGAATTGAACCGAACTCCTTATGTTTAAAGATGCGGCTGAATGGTGAGCGTTAGTGGTGAAGCAATCATTTTTTGGAAATAAGGTGACTGATTGATCATGTGCATTTTGGAAAAGGAATATTTTTATTGATAGCGGATTGCTTAGAAAGCGGACATTCGCAATGTGGAAGGAAGTCAGAAGTGGGGAAGAGAGATAGCAAGAAAAATGGAGGAGGTCTTTATTGAACACAGATTGCCTGATGAGGTGTTAGTAGTTAACGCTGCATCGTTCACATCAATAGATGTTAGGGAAATGGGCAGGAAGTGGAGAGCAAAAATAAATTTCAGAGCAGCTTTCAGGGGAAACTGTAATGGGATCGTTGAATGAAACCATAGAACGATTAACAGGATAGCTGTCAGATCGGGAATAAGCATAAGGGAAGGCTTGTTCTGGTATAACTTTATGCCAAGGGTAGGTGAAGATGAAGCTTGTTCTGGTATAGCTTTATGCCAAGGGTAGGCGAAGATGAAACGACATGCCCATGGAAAAAGAAGTATAATTATGATTGGAGACACCCATAAAAGGATGGTGGAGGGCTGCTGAGAGATGAAAAGGCGGAGAGAAAATTCCATGTGGGAGAAGATGTGTGGGTAAAGCCAAATGGGGCAAGATGCACAACAAGGTGGGATGTAGGAAAAGCAACAGGATTGCTCTCCAACAAGAAATTGGAGGTGAATGGAATTGTGAAGCACTTGCTGGATGTAAGGAAGATTTATGGTTGATCAAAAAAGGTCATCTGAGGTCAAAACTTGACCCTTCGATTAAAGAAGGTCTAAGACACTTATGTAAATAAAAGATTAGAGTGGCAGTGGAATGTATTCAAGTACTGATAAATTAGTATAAAAGCAGTTATAAATATATTACCAATTGTTGAACACTTTTGAAGATCTCATCTGGAGTGATTCTATCTTAATTATTTACAGATATAAGGTCGATAAAACTTTTAACATGAATTTTTAATATTTCAGGATCGTAAATTAAGGAAATATGCATAAAGCATACTCTCTATTTAAAATTGAATAAGACGACCTTCTTTGCGATCCTCTCGATTGTACAGCTTGTGGAATGTTCTTCCATTATTTTAATGTCTTGATGATGTGTCGTCTATCAGGCCTTGGTAGCGTCTGTCCATAACTTTAATTTCTTGATGAAAGCGTTCACACTGCTGCTCGCGTCACCGAGACCAGTGTCCTCTGGAAAGTCATTCTCAAGGTGACGTAGTAAGTTAGTGAAGCTTTGATGCTGCGATTCTGACATCCAATTGCTTGGAAACTCTCAAGAGCAGCTCTGTCTCAACAATCTCTTTGGTAAGTTGTTCCACTTTCCTGTTCCCCCAAGGAACATTCCCATACCACATCAGAGAAAGCATTCGCAAGCTTTAGCCTCTGCTCGCAGTTATTGTTTGGTTAACGTGTCGATCGCCTGATGGAGTTTTACTGATTTATGGGGCACATCAACTAAATTCTTTGTGTTGGGCCTTTTTCCTTCTCTTCAGCACTGAACTTGGAAAGATTAAAAATAAAATATAACTGAAACACTCTCCAGTGTAATCAAGAGCTTTTTGACGAATTGCTCATTAAACCCAAGTTTTATGTGGTGTCGGGAATACAAGTTTCTAAATCCTATAAAGCAGAAGTCATTCTTAATGTTCTTTGTCACTAGGCACAACTGATTTCGGTTGGCCAGCGTCCTTTGTCTACGACGTTTTAGATGTAGCCCTACCTGTAAACCAGAGGCGAAAGGAGACCAGGGCTATTGGGTGGTAACCTCGCTTGCGCTGCCGATGATCAGCAAAAATTCATTTTCAAATCCAAACAAATTAACCATACGGGGAGAGATGGAATTGCAAATCTGATGAGTGACAGGGTAGGTTTACCTTTCTTTTATTTGTACAGGTGTCTATTATGATTGTAACAATATACGTATACCATTTTGTTGGCAGTAACACAGTTTCAACTTACTTTTCTATTGTAGGTTCTCTCAATGCCTTCGGCGATCGTAGGGCGAGCAGTCCCATTATTGAGAAAAAATCCTTCAAATCATTACAATACATACAGTATGTGTTATTTTCGAATGGAAGTACTTTTGCTGTGCTGCTTCTCTGCTAGGAAAAAGGAAGACGACCGTGGCCAGGTCTTAGTAGGTTCTTTCACTTTCGAGCCGTGGAAGCCAATAAATGTCCAGGCATGATGAACTTCTTACCAGAATTATTTCAATTCAGCTGACTAAACATATTAATTGTATCAACAAAGTTACACAGAGTTTTGGTCATTTATAATTTCGTCCAGAGCATCCGATCCTCATCCACCGTAGAAGGTAACTGTAGTTAGTTTCAAACATCAATCTCAACGGTGGCTTTCAGCTAAATACACGGCACAGGTATTTGCCTCAACGAGTGTTCAAACTGATCGTCTGGAAGTAGTGTATTTGGGGTATGTAAGTGGTGTTGTTTGTCTTATGAACCGTTTTAAGCATGTCAAGGAAAATACATCATATCAATGGTTTTTGGTTCTGCTCCAACATTGGCAACCAAAAAATCTCAGCATTTAGCAATTCTTTTCTTTAGACCAGTGATCTGCAAAGTTTCAACATCTTTGCACATTTGTGCACGGAGCCCAAACTTTGTCTTGTGTCTCCCCCATCTGACAATAAAGTGACAAGATATACCCTCTGACATAAAGGTATTAATGTTGGCGCGGGGCCTCTTGATCTTTGCAAAATCTGCTCCCGCAGATGTAGCAGAAAATATGTGTCATTACTAGAGATGTACTGATTAAATGACACAGAAAAGAGGCCGATACTGATACTCTATTTTTTTAGGTGCAGATACCAATGATACTGATACTTGAATTAAATATATAATAAATACGCAGTAATAAGATTGAACATTTGTGCACTGCTAGGAGCAATCAGGATGCATCCCTGTAAACCAATACTTAGATATGTTATGTTCATATTTTGGTGGGAAATGGAATTGCAAAGAAGTAAACATTAGTATGCTTTTAAGGAATATAAATGCATAATATAATTATTAATAACTTTTTTAAGATTATTAGGCAGTAGATAAAAATATTCAATTTTAATCCAACGTTTTCCAGTAAGTAATAACAAAGTTTAGCTTCTAGAGCTTTTATGTTTTAAACATGATTACAATTTACAAAGAAGATTCTTTAACTAGCGAAAAAATATACAAGAATAAAAATAATCGAAAGAAGAGACCCAATAATCAGTCTGAGAGTACAATAAAAAACACGCTATTTATCAAGACATGAACACAATAATAATATACCTTAAAGGATAAAGACTAGATACCATTCATATTCAAATTCAAATAAATTCTCCTCAAATTTGTGGAAATGCAAAAACTATACTGTAAGCTTTCACTAGGTGATCTTGGCGAGAGCCTGTGTCCTTTTGGGGTGGTTTACGTTCCCACTCTACACTAAAAATAAAGCGTCTCGCTCTCGATCCTGTTGAGGAGGGGTGATAATTAAATTTGCTTGCAGTCACCTGATAACTAATGGAAAATTTAGCCCATTTTCCATGGCCACAGCGTACATGAAAAGGATTCTTGCTTCTGTAGTCAGTATCTCCATATTTTGAGAGACTTCCATCTCCTCTTTCACAGATTGGAGAAAATTTAAAGTTATCTTTGTGTACTCTATTTTCTCTCTCTTCAAGTTTTTTTCGATGGTGTCCTCTGTTGTGATTCCTTCTGAAAGCTGAATGAGATGTCAATCGCAATTCGGCCTAATGCCTCTATCAAAGTTCCAGACATATACAAAGTCCTCTTCAGTCTTTAGTAGGTTTATTTGCTTGAAAAACCACCATTGTCACTCATCAGTGCAGTTGCCATTTGTTGCTGATAAACACTCCGCGTAACTTGTGAATTTTTTTTTGTCACACAATCAGCTCCCTCGAGTATCTATTTAATGCTGCATTTCCTAGATGTTCTTAAGAAAGCGTGTATCAGGATGTGTCGATCTGTGGTTTTGGTATGAATTCCTTAATAAGAATCTTTATTTATTTTTTTTTCTTTTACAGTTGGTCAACCCATCACTAACAGAAGACCCTATCAGGAGGGGGTGTT
>JABUQX010043981.1:0-25000 GCA_015478945.1 Trachelipus rathkii
AAATATTAGAAACATAGAAATCACACTACACGCTCGAATCATCACACAACACAAACCTATTTATAATATCGCTTGTGTCCTTATCTAATAAATTGACTATTAGTAGTTCTGACCTCAAATTAGAGATATGCGCAAATACTTATTGTCATTACCCACTAAGCTTCCAAACAATAGAATTTATTCCTTTTTCATCCTTAAGAGCCGACAATTAACTTCCCTGAAGACTGACACTCTCGCTTCTAATATAGCTATAAGATTAGCATTCCGTATGCATTCACTTATTTCTAAAAATATTTTTATACACCTTCAGTGTATTATCAGCCGAATATTAATAACATATTTAAATCACTTTCTCTTTTATTTATATAAATAATTAACTTCCTTCATTTCTTTCACTTAATTATCCTCATTATAATTATAAAATCTTAAGCTCACCTTATTCTCTCACAAGAATAATCAATAAATCTATATAAGGTTCTCATGCTGAACACTCAGTTATACGCATTTATTTGTCCACCACTAACTTTAATCTATATTAAAGTCATTTTCTTACTTTACACAGTCAATGCATCCTTTTATTATAGTCACCAGTAAACATTTTATATTACTTTCCATAATACTTTCTTGTTCCAGCACACATACTACCCTTTCATTATATCATCCTATCATCATCACACCCTCTATTTTTACAGTCAGTTTTACACTCTAAAAAGTGATTTTTAGAAATACTATTTCTTAACTTTCCATATCATATATTTTATTATTTATCACTTCATTTATTGATAATTATATCAGTTAACAATCAATACAAAAAATCATTATACTTTAACTATGTGTTCACATATATCTTATTAATTAGAGTTTTTTTAAATTTTTACCATAAAATTAATTCATTGGATTTAAATTTACTTTATTTTATATATATACCCCTAATTATATTGAATCCTTAATTACAGCAACCAAGTTGTAATTAACAATGCACTCATGTTTAGCAGGATCTTTTAAACATACAAGTTTATCTTATAATATTATCAATACACTGCTCCTTTTGCCTTAGTATGGGAACTCCGCATTTTATATAATTATATATAGAACATCACCTTGTAATAAAGTTTAACACATTAATTTTTATGAATTGAATTGAATTAAATAATTTAACACTTCATCCCTCCCTTGTTTATACTTAAAAACTAAGTTTCCTTAAAGACTACCTGAAACAGTCTAGGAGCTTTTTCGGTATTAGTATTATACCTCTCCTCTCCGTCTTTAAACCCTCTTTGCAAAATACTAATCTAATTATATAGCCTACTAATTAATAAGCATTCTTATTCACGCCTTTTAATTTATTATTCCGTAATTATTTACTATTAGATACTATTAGAGTATATCTCACTTTATTAATTAGATTTTGTACAGTTAACAATACAATTACATTTTGAATGCTTAAATTGGAGATTACCATTTACCAGTCATATCACTTATAACTTCTCAAGATTGACAAAAATATTCATCTTTCATCAATTACCCATTATCCTCAACATTACTAAATTAATATAATTATCACATCCTCTTGATGCCATACTATAATTTATTTCAATCATTTCATTAAAATATTAAAGTAAATTTTCAACTTTAATATTTTGACAAGAATATGAAGACTAAACAGAAGGTCCCAGCCCAGAATCTTTTGATATATTTAAGAGCTTTTCCTTAAAATATTAAGCAATGAGGTAATAACATAGCCATTTTACCTTCTGCTTTTTTTTTATATATTTTACAGGCACAACTCTTTAAATTTTTGTAATTTGGTGATTAGATTTACTAATTTATTGAACCATATTCATCTTCTTCTTTCTTATATTTTAATAGGACATTACAACCTAGTTTTAAAATAAATCTTTCATGTCTCTATATTATATCCCTCCTGCTTGAAAAAATGTACTTTGACTTACTTACATATCCTTATTTAAAGTCACCTTCATGAGCTTATGCTATAACTATGCCAAGTTTTACTACTATACTCTTTCCTTATATCTTTGCCGGAATACCTTTCCCTAGTATTTAATGTCATAACTAATATCTTATCCTTTTATATTATTATTATTATCTCTCAGTAGTTAGAGGTCTTATTTCAAGAATTTGTAAGCCTCTCAATTTACATAGTCACGCACGCTTCAATTGCTTTCTTTATATCTTTATACTATCTTCAGATTAATGTTTTTCAATAAAAATAAATATTTCTAATTATTATTTTAACAATTTAAATATTTATAATGCATTTATAATTAATAATAATAATATTAAAATTCTCGTAAGCTCTCTCAATTCTTCTGTGAACTCCATAATGTTTTCTTCATCGTCATTGCCAAACTCTTTGGATTATCAGTTGTAGTAACATTATTGCCGAATTTGCGATAAAAATTTATAATATTATTTATTAGTATAATTAGTAGCGTAAATAACTCACATAATTTATTACCTATATCTGAACAAGCCATTCCTATTTAGTAGTTCATTAACAGGACCAAAATCAATTCTCCATTCTTTAAACTTCACGACTCTATTATTTCATTTTTCACATAGAATATTTCTCTTAAACCCTGCCACATAATATTCTCTTTTACCAAAACATCTGAACAAGCTATTCTATCCGCCCACAGGTGATTCGTTTATTTCCAGCAGCTATTGCTTCTATCGTTTCGCCTCTCGCCGACTCTTAAAAATAACCCTCTCTTACAAGCTCAACTCTTAGTACATTTCTTAGCACTAATTGAAATATCGCCATTGGATCAGGGCACGGCACTCTCGAGTTACTCTGATTCTATGTTCGAAGGTAAGCACACACACTACTAGTTGTATGGAGTTTTTCGCCCCAGGGGTTAGGAACTAGCATCTTCCCTTCCATTACGGGCCCAAATTTTTAGACATTTTTCACAACTGATTTTTCGTTTAAGTTTCTTTTTTTGTATTTGCTAAGTTCTTTCTTTTAATATTTACTTTGTTATTTTTCTCACGAATAGCTCTCATAAAAAGAATTCTCAACTGCTCTCGGTCTAGCTCCTACACGAGTAAATAATCCAAATTGAGCTCAAATAGGAGAGAGGTCGTAACTTGGAGAGTTTAGTACGCTTTGGTCCAAGATGGCCACATTAACCTTGACTACCGGGTCCATATACTCAAGGGATAACTACATCTTCTATATAATCCTTTAGTACTCGGTCAGCTCAGTGGATATCCATTTCTCAGTTTACACACTGTAGGGCTACTTTACAAACATACACTCTTTTAAAAGTTTATTTTCAAATTACTTTACAGCTGATGACTTTGGGTTTACAAATATAAATACATATTCATATAGTTTAAAGAATTATTTTAGTCTTAATCATTTTTCTTGCTTTCAGACCAAAATCTAATTTCTCACGTATGGAAAACCTATATCATTTATTAACTGAAAGTTACATTTAATATGTTTGAGAGACTCGCAGTATATTACCTATGGACTACAAAATTTTTTGTCTCTTTGACTATCTGCTTCATGCTAATTAAAATTATATAATATTATTATTTGACTTAAACTATAAATTTTGAACTCTTAAAAAAATGTAATTAAGAGACATTTAAAATCTTTTATCTAATAAATACTGATTCTTCTAATGGTCGTCTTCTTTATTACAATCTTCTCACCGTCTACCTTCTAGACAATAATTCGCGCTCTATCATTATCGCGTCATATAAAAACTTTCCTAGAGACGCCAAAAACTCTATTTAGAGCGCTAATCTTATCATAATAAAAATTCATTATTATACATATAAATTACTATTATACAAATATTTACATATTACTACAATATATATATCTTATTATATCCTTTAAATAACTAATAATATTATTTATATATAATTACACTTACCACTATATAACAAATTATATAATATATATAGTACATATATGATATATAATATAATATAATAATATATACATATAAGTTATATAATATATATATATATCTATAATCCTTATATATATTTTCACCACACACGATTCACATATCATATATTTATCTTCTTGGTAGAACATTAACACACGATTATAATAGAACCGGATCATTATAGTCAGGAACATAAGATACGATTTTATAAGATATATTACTTAGATCAACAATAAACTTCATGATATTACTGAATAGAATAGAGAGTAGTATTAAACTATGAAGCAAAATATACGATAATGTGTCTTAGTGGCAGATGTTAAGTTGCGTCATTCGTTGAGATAGAAATTTATTATTTATACGAATGCGGTTTCATTGAAGCAGCGTTACGTGATGTTAGCAATAAGAGTCAACTACTAATAAATTCCTACGAACTACAGCCGTGAAATCGAATACTCTTAATCTAAGCGTTACAATTATCTCTCACAAGTCGAATTAGTATCATTAAACTACAACAGATGCCCTATTTTTAATAATAGGACTAGCTAGTCGCACTTTTCACCTATACACATTTTCTGAAATTACAATATACAGTAACTGACAATAATTCTACACACAATATTAAGTCTTCAATAGATTCATTATCTACACGAGCACTGGAAAGAGGTGGTTTCTCCAGTCTAGTTACATTTTAAACTCACAATATATTTTAAAAAGCATGAGATTATCCCTGTTTCTTTTTTTTATTACAAAAGAAATTATAACAAAGTGTGAAAAGGGTGATTTGTTTATAAATCATGACCATCCATGCTTCACCAAGTGGTACATTTATTCTCAAATCAAATAATATAATATAAACTAAACTCTATTACAGCAATTATAAATTATTCTGAGAGTATTTTTCAGTACTCCATCACACTTTATAATAATTACGGATGAGTCTTTTTTTCGGTTAGCGGACAACATATATTTTGAGAGAGTATGCTAAACTATAAATATAGGATAAATTAAGTTCCTTGAAAAGTTTAGTATGACGAGATCTATTATCGGTATCAATGTACTATGGTCCAGCTCAACATCCGGCATGCACACACCTCAACAACAGATTTGATGTCTTCTATTAATGTCTTATCACAGTCAAATCATCAATACTCGACGACAGCCATACATGAGCTAATGCCTCTCTTCTTTCTTTTGTCCACCATCCACTTCTTTCTATTGCTTTTACTCTAAGCCCTCACACACATTTATTAGACCATCCTTAAATGTTTTGAAACACCGCAAAGCATCCTTAAACAGTAAGCTAAACACATTATCTCTGATTAGTGTCTCGATTTGCTCCTTCCAAGTAAATGTTCCCATCTTCACAGTGCTTCTCGCTAAATCAACTTCTACAGTCATCTTGCATTTACTCTTCTTCATAATCAACCTCATAGCTGTTTACATCCAATATCGCCTATCAATCCAGTCACGCTGTTTCGCTTACCGATATCTTTTATCAATTCTTCTGAACTTTTTCATATAGACCTTCATCTTGTCCTAAATCATCTAGATTAATATGTACAAAATACTTTTACAAACACTTTATTCTCCCGACTCATAAGAACTTCCACCACTGGGACATCTCTATAATCTTTCCATACAATTACACCAACCACTCTATTTTGTTTTCTCCATTAATTACAATCATTGTTCACTATATCACTTGAAACACTGGATCATAATCTCCTTTCCTTTAGCATCTCTATTCATCTCACCACATTTATATTGTTTGCTTTATAACATTCTTTATGATAGAAAATGTCATAAGCACACTTGTTAATTTAACAAACAATAAATCTAACATTACAAAAAAACACTTTTTTTTTTTTATAAACTTAAGCTTATCGATCTTAGGCTTTTTTATCTTTATCATCAGTATGTAAAAAATTGTTGGTTAATTTATTATGGCAATAGTTGTTAACTTTTGGAATTATGTAACTTTATCCTAATGGCCAATATGTGTATTTACTCACTCTCTTATTTGTTATTGATTACTCGCTTTCACTGATTAACATTACCACACTGGAGGTTTTAATACAGTTTAATCAACAATAATTTATCACACAATTATATTTTCAATAGTTTTTTTTATATGGGTCGGAGGTCTAAAATATATGAAGTTTTATAGACAGACTAATAAAATACAAACTATCAACACCTAATAACATTTATACAAAGGGCCATAAGGATGAAAACCAAGAGCAGATTTAGTCATTCTAAATTCTACATGAACATAAATTAATAATATAAAATTAATATTAAGGAAAAAAAAACTCACAAAAGGTAAATGTGACGATTTGAGCAGAGGGAGTAAATTAAAAAAGTGCATAATAAATAAGGTAAAAGGTGTAATTGGCGGGTTTTTGAGATTGAGAGGGGTTAGTAGTTTATGTGATCTGAGGTCAGTTAGGAATTGAATCTATCACATTTGAGATAGATGACACTGTTAACTAGGGAAGAGGTTGTTAATATTTTATTTGAACTGTCGAAGAGCTCTTACGGTGTATTAAGGGTTAATTAGGTAGGGGATTATCTTTCTACTTAAACTATCCTTTTTCTGGCTAGTTACTTTACCTATTTACTTACCTTATTGACATCTATGTGGGATAAGTTAAGAAGTGAGGTATGATTAGAAATTAATAATAATATATATTAATATATTAATAATATAATAAATTATTAATATATGTAATATTTATTATAGTTACTATTATATATTAATAATATATATGATTTATATTTTTATATATATATATATGATATTAATATGTTAAAATATTTTATATATATTATATATAATATATATAATATATTGATATTGATATATTTTTATAATATATATATATAGTATTATAAATTGTAGTTAAGACTTTAGATAGAATAATTTTTCTCTCTAAAGGATCGCATTGATTATTTGTATGATAGGCCAAAAGAGGTCTAGTAAGAACCAGGCGTTATGTTAATAAGAAGTTTATAATGATTATTGAGGAAGAGTCAGATTGGGGAATGCAGGTTTATTCTCTTAATAATAACACTCTTAAGAGTCAGATTAATGAATGTGCATAAAGCCATGAAGGAGTGTAATATAAAATAGAGCAGATGAAATATGACGCTCAAGAATAGAGCGTTATGCAAATGTATTTAAGAACTTTTTATGTATGGTTAATATAATTTTATTTATCAAATTTTTTATATGTAGTAATTATAGTGATATATATAATAATTATTTTATATTTGCTTATATATTTGTTTAAAAGATATTTTTGTTGCATTAATATTAAAAGGAAATTCTTTATTATTTATTTTGTAATTATTATGAGATAAACACATCTATTAGAGTTTAAATTAAATTTAGATGTCATACATCCAATAGGGTTATTATTATTAATCATTTGAGTTTCTTTATTCACTTAGTATATTATTATATATAATTATTATTATAGGGTTAATATATAATTATAGACAAATATTGTATATAAGCATGACTCTACTATATACTTCAATTCAGGAAGAATCATGCAAGAAGATTTGAAAAGCAAGAGCGGAAAATATAATGGATAATGAAATGAAATTGAAAATGATGAAAATGCGCCATTTTAGATGATTTAAGACATAGAAATGGTGATGAAGAAGCGAAGAAGAGATAAGTTTAGCGTAATTATATATTATAAATATCTAAAAATATTTAAGTTTCGCTTACATTATCTATATATATTATACAAATTTTCAAATAGAGTTCGTTTTGAGGGTGTGTATTTCACCAACAGAGAGGATACATAGAAGATCGAGGGGATTAATTGAGTGTTAACGTGACAAATTTCGGTTCTCATTTCCCTTCATTTAGGGTTGGGGAATGATGGTGACGTACGTTCATATACGGCTCGGAAGAAATTTAATTGCCACAATCACTCTTCTATACTTTCAATTTGCACTTGGGGATTTCCGAACGCTGGGATCAGCAGACGTACTCGACGTGCTTCGGATAGCGGAGAGTCTCGAAGGGCGGGAGATTAGGAAAAGGATCGACATCGAATAGAGAGACATTTGAATTTTCGCAGAGAAATAGTGCCAAGTTTTCTTCCGCCAGAGGGAACTTTATTGGAGTCATCTGGATGATGTAGTATACTATCAACTTTTGGAAGTGTTGATAATTGGTTGGAATTCTGTTCGGTAATGTTAACACAGGGGGGGTTATGACGAGTATACCAATAGAGAGGTATAACGGCACTATCCAACATTAGAGGCTAAACAATATGTGCGCTGAGGTTAAACAATGGTAGGATGAGATAGTTTTTGATATAAGATTAATTGGTTATGAGTCATAGGTAACAAGCAGTTTGTAAAGTGTTAACATGAGATGAATTATACTAATTTCACACGTATAGGGGGGTACGAGCGGTTAATTCTTTATATCACGCGAGAATCGGATTAGAGAAGGACTGGCTTTCAGAGGGAGGTGGGAAGTGCAACATGGGTAATTATTGGGAGAGTTGTTTCGGGGTATAGGGAGTATGTTGTTGCTATTTAGCAGGCATATTTTAGGCACCCAGAGATAACAGACGTATATTATATAGTATATTTATATATGCGGAGCAAAGCTTCCTCAAATCCTCTTGCAAATATATGGATGCTGACGTACATATATGAATGTATCGCAACCCTTAGAAGCACCGCTTCAGAGTGATTAATTGAAGGAAGCAACGAGACACAATAACATAACGGTTCACTGAGTAACAAGAGATGCCTCATGGAATGAGGGGCAAGCTAATGAAATTTCCAAGGAGGAGTTTATTGGTAGAGGGATGAAAATTGAAGTGCCTAATAATAATTTGCCTTACCACTTCAAGGGAAGTGAAAAAATGAAATAGAGTAGGACTTTTGAGAGAGCGTCTTTCATATACATGAACCTCTGGGGGTAGTGAGGATTTTTATACTCAATATATACTATTATTTCAAACGTGGAATTACATAATTACATTTATAAATTATATATTAGTATATATATATATATATAGTATATATATTACATATATATATATAATATATATATAATACTATATTAATAATTAATTATAATTATATATATTATATATATCTATAAATATAAATTATATATTATTAATATTATATATATATTTTATTATAATTTATATATATAGGTATATTATATATATATATATATTTATTTATTAAATATTATATATAATATATATATAGTTAATATATAATTCTTTCTTCTTTTCTTTCTTCACTTTTATCACTTTTGACTCACAAACATTCTAGAACGTAAATAACAACATCGGAAAAAGAAAAGCGTAGGAGAACATAGACAAACGTGAAATAGAGAAAGCTCGGACAGCTGATTAACAGGCACCACTCTGTATCATTCATTAGGTAGGAGGCTCAGTACAAAAGAACGAAAATTCCACCTAGAGCATCAGTAGAACTTTTAATTATATTAGATAGTCAGAACGTATAATAGCCTTCAAACTATGTTAAATTTATATCGTCAATGTAAGGGTTTCTATCACCCTGGACTCAATTAGGTGGGCCACTAAACCTATTGCCCACCCATACAAAACGCTTAATTTAATCTTAGTTCTATTCTATTGCGACGCTTTATTCTCGAGAGCCTCTGCCAAAAACTCTTTCTTATTATCTCTTTTAGACATTCGTTCACTTAGCTTAACTCAATCCACACATTCTACTATCGGTCTCCGCCGGTCGAGGATTCCTTATCAATTATATTACACTTACTCAATCTATATTCAATTTACCGCTTAACGTATACGAATCATATCAATCATTATTAGCCTTTCCACTGTATGTCTATTAACATCTGATCAATGACTGGTTCGAGGTTTATTATTCTCTCATTTTACTACCGCTTTCTTCGCATTCAACATACACACTCATTCAATAATAGTTCATATTCTCGTCATTCTATCAATTTTCTCCACTAAGCACCTATATTGATTGTTTCCATCACTGATACATTATGAACTATATAGATTATTTTGATACTATTTTATTCGCAGACCATAGTCTCCTACATACATAAACACAGGTAAACTATACATACCTTTATAGCTCTGATTGTTTAAGGAAGTCCTAGCAATATTAGTATTTATTTAGTAGCCCTTATATAATGGAATACTATCACTAAAAGACTTTGTAGGTCCCTGTGATTCCTAGAATTAAATACAGATTTGTTATAATTGACTACAAAGCCACTTCTGCTATGTCCATGAACTCATATATAACATTACTTATAACATATATATCTAGCATCGTTCCGTATATAACTAGTGTACTCATCCATTCATTAACCTAAATATAAAAAAATTTCTAAAAAAAATTATTTAAACTATTATCTATAAAGAAAAAAAACATAACTACAGCAACAGAATAAAAAAAATTAACCCCCCACCCATTTACTAGCCCTTTTTGCTACTTTCACTATTATTTACCGGCCATGCCGATATTTCTCTAACAGTAAATATTCATTTCAACACTGAGGAATGTGTCTCATTCACTCATATCAAATTAACAATTTAATAATTTACCATACCTCGTATCCATACGTTTTAACTATGTCAATTCACCTATCACCTTTATACACTCTGCAAAACTTTATCTAAATCCTCTAAAAACTTATCTTCAGATTATCGCCACGACATATAGACCGCAAATCATCCGGCAATATATAATAAGGTATAGGTAGCACCCTTACTTACACATCATGTCCATTCTCCGACCATTGCACGTAATCTATTCCTGCGCTAATCCTTAACCTCGAATTTACTATTCATTTAAACCCATTCCGATATACAAATATTGAATTAAGCCAAGGGAGACAACCTCAAAACTGTCTTACTATTATTACCCATATTTAATCCTCACTAAACCAATAATCACCAATTTGACACCATTTATTCTTACCACTGCATTCTATCGTCCACGATATTATACACTACTATTATTGATATTCGCTTCAAGAAGCATACATAGCAACAATCACGCATAATAGTCAAGCTTAACTGACATATTAATCAGTTTTTACCTACTATTAACTCTATCATACCTCATAGTGAACTGTTTCAATAAAATACATTTATTATAACTTCAATTTATTCTTACTTACTCATTCACCTCACATTTTTCATCATCATTATTGTTTTCATTATGTAATAAAGATTTGATCCTTAACATAATCTCTTACACTCCTAACGCCTAGTAGTTCTTCAACAATATCAGTATATCTTCAGTATAGTGATTATATCACTCGACGATTATCTATCGAGACCAAAAATACCTTGAGCAATATACCTTCCTCATACATAAACTCATAGTTAAAACTTATTTTTCACTAAATTTCATCTAAAATAATTCCTTCTTATATCTTACACCTTACCTTACTTATTTATTAATAAGGGTATATTAAACTAGCTCTCTATTACCTCACCAATGACCAGTTGTGTGATTATTAATATCCCACTCATATTAAACGTTATTTATTTACACAAGCTTCCAAATATTAACTACTCTAATAATTACATAATTATACTACAATCTATCGCCATCCGTTATTTTATGATCATTATAATTAATAATATTTAATTAATATATATATATAATATATATATATATTATTTAATATATTAATTTATAATTATTTATTCAATAAATCTATCTCATATTAACATTTCTATGGATTGAGGTGAGTTTAGTTGAATATAGTATTATTTCAGAAATCTATATCTGTCTTATAATTATCACTATAGTATAATAGGAAAAACATATCAAAATAATATAATCAGGGAGGATAATTTGGGTTTCATACACCCCATTTATATATAGATATTTCAGTAATAGTCGAATAGAAGAATATTTATAAGTTATTTTTAACATCCTAAAATGATATCGGTATGGACTTCGAGCGAAAAACAGTATATTCACTTTTTCTGAAGTCACTTAACTCCTTTTAAGCGCGACGCAACAGTTTTCAAGTTTTCTCTTAATTTAAAAATTTTGGCTGAACCGCACTTCAGGTCAGAATTGAGTTAAATATAGAAGTCGTTAAAAATATTAAGGCAATAAAAAAAAGAGCAAGAAAGAAAAGAAAAACAAATATTTATTGTAATTGAAGTGACATCTGATTTCATCATCTTGGCAGGGATAAAAATGATAACTTAAGTGTTAAGAAATAAATCCTTTAAAATTTTGGGAAAATTTCTGGGTACATTAATAAATTTTTTTACTTGCTTGACTAGGAACAGTAACAGGAACAGGCAAACCCGTCCAAGTGCTCAGTTATAATGCGTCGCTTTGGAGACTGACATTGCACACATAAATATCTTTGAAAAGGTACCCTTACTCGATCTTCTACAGTCATGATCTTACTAAAATATAAAGAATGTAAGGATATGCCGATATTACTTGTAGAAATCTTCCTCTAATATGTTTCTTCTTTTCACCGCTTCGGGATGCGCGCTTCTACAACAGTTTAGGGCTTAATTTTTCTAACTCGGATATACATTTGCTAAATCATATAATTGTCAGAGGCAAGTATCCGGAATTATTTTATTATATATATATTTTATATATTTTATATAATTATAAATATTAAGCTTGATTAAGATTATAGTGACTATTATGATTATTGTATATTATTTTATTTTTGAAACTTTTAGGAGTTTACTTATTATTTCATTATTCAGAAGAACCATTTAATAGTCTTATGCCGATGACTTAACTATCCATTATTAAAACCTTTTAACTTTTTAAATATATATATATTAATATTTATATTAATTTTCTAAGGTTTTGATATTTGTTTTTATGTACCGAATATTATATTCATTATTCGGGATACATTATTAAATATTCAAATTAATTTTTATTTTATATTATATAATTATTAGCTATAAATATTTATTAATATATCAATTATATTTAATTATATAAATGCTATAAGTTTATCAAATAACTGTAAGATACTACCGTATATATACAGGTTATCAAATGTAAATATTAGGATATTTAGTAGTTAGTTTAATGAGAGGTAATTGAGAGCTTATTATTGAAAACTCGAATAGGTGTGATTATTATTATAAACCTATTCACTTACTGTATGCATCTTTTGATGAGATATAGAAGTCCTGTACAGGAGCTGTACATGAGATGAAGTAAGTTCTCGCAAGTATCGACTCCTAACCACATGTTCTTGATCTTAAATACTAGATGAAATGCTTTTATACACAATATTGTATATTGTGTAGCCCAAGAAAACAACCACATATGTACTACTTTGGTGAAGTTATCTATGGGGTTGTGTAGAGAGTGGAAATAAAATATAAGAATATATATATTATTTAATATGATATATATTCTTTAATATTATATATATTTATATATATATATATATATATATATATATATATTATTATATTAATATAATATATAATACTATTTATATTATATAATTATATATTAGCACAACGATTAAATATATATTATTTTAATATTATATTATAATATAATAACTATTATATATAAAATATAATTATTATATATATATTTAATTATATATATTAATATAATATATAATATTAATATAAATTTTATATATATTATTATACTATATATATATAATATAATAGTTAAAAGGTGATTATATTTATCATCTTTTTCGAATAATATATTATTATATATATATATATATAGAATTACGTAAGGACTCGTTAAAATTCAAATATTAAAATATTATAAGTAGTATTAATATTTAGTCTTTTTTAAAAAATAAAAAAACAAGTGTTATTCGTAAACATAAATAATCTATACTCATTGATATATACTCTCTGATTTTAATTATCTTTAATTAATACATGAGTATAAATATATTCTATTAAGCGTATATAACAAGCAAATTAAATTTAGAGCTATACACATAAATTCGATGTAGTATTTCAATCTCTCAATCAAACATAATATCGTTTTATTTTTAAATTTGCGCATGGTTGTAATTGGTTCTACTCATTAATTGTAGTGAAATTGAGAGTCGGAGTACGTTTCAGCCTTGCGGAGACCTCATAGAACTGCAACGATTGCCACCCAATCGATTGCGTGAACTTGTTAAAAAACTGCGTGACGAATACGTAGTACCGACGACGATATTAATTTGGAGGCGTATCTAATCCCTTAACGAAATATCTAGCGAATTAAATAATGACGACGATCAACACCAATAAACGATAATTTAATAAAATACATAAAATTATAGTACTTTCAAATGCTAGCATGTCTATTAACAACTTAAACAATAAAACAAATAGAACATTAAAGTATATAATAAAATATACCAAACTCAAAAATATTTATATAATATGATATAAATAAAAAAATTAAACAATATAAATAAATAATTACTTAAAATATAAATATAATAAGAAGGGGGCTATCTACACTATTCCCTATTTTGGTAGACTTATCCTCCCCTGGAGTTATTCTACTATAATATAATCAATATAAAATTCAATACTCAGGTGAAGACGGTATGAAATAAAGTATCTGATTGAACAGAAATATTATAACCTATGATCTCTTATAAAAAACAAACCCATGAACTCTATGTTGAGTAATAAATTATAGTACTGTAATGAGACATTATCGATCTTTGTTGAGGGATTCTGTGCTGAGCGCGAGCATTCTCAATTATTACTTAGACAAGTCGCCGTTAGAGTAAATAAGAGTTACTCTCTTTACACTTGCCTGTTATTAATATTACTAAGTATCATAAGTCTTACATATTACTAACGTTTGTAAATGGGCATAACAAAACATTATATTATTCTTTTTGTTATTTTCTTTTCGAATTTAAATACTACCTTTGTTTATGGGCTACCGGTAAATATAATGGTAAAATTAATAGAAATACAAAGCCTTCCAGTTACATTTATAACTAACACTCAAAATTATAAAATTAAAAATTAAAAAAAAAAAATAAATGTGTTACAGTATTTCTGTTCCAGGTATATGCACGGCAATTAAATAGAAGTTATATACATTTGTTGGTTCCGACAATATTATGTTTAAAATTCAAATAGAATTTATTAATTGGAATAATAAAAAACTGGAGGAAATTATGTTATTGGAATGCCTTAGGTATTATTTGATTATTCAAACAGAATCCATAATTTTATTAGTTTAATATCTATCGATATTTTTCGTAAAATAAAAAGTTTTTTTATTGTGTACAATTATTATTAATGATTTATTTTATTATAAGTTTTAGAGGTATGTATAATGATTTAATTTATTATTATTATTTTATTATTATTATTTTATTACTTATTTAATTTATTATTTTATTATTATTAATTATTATTATTATGATTGATTATATATATTATTAATTGATTTAATTATTAATTTATTAAAATGACATAAATTATTAATGACAATAGTTAGTAAATTAATGCTTGACTAAAAAATATAAAGTTTTCTTAATTCAAATCTGAAATATTCTTTCTGTTTTTTTCCATGTACTTATATATAAAATTTATTGCTTATACAAATAATAGACGAGATTACTATAACATTGAAAGGTTACCGTCGTACAGTTCGATGAAAACTCTAGGTTTATGATTTTTTGACTTGCGGACTGCAGTTTCTCACACACTGGTGTCACAAGTAGTGGATGAGGGCTGAACGTTGGTCAAGGTAATAGATACGATATAGGGGGGAGGGGGGGCTTTCTTTTTCGACTTATCGTCATATTTTCATTTTACTAATTATTATAACTTTTTCTGTTTCGGGTGCATGCGACACACATCAACCTCCAATCGGTTTAGGGAATTAAGGAGGTGGTAATGATGAAGATTGAATTTATTAATTATTATGCGTACCTTTTATGTCAGTTTCAGTATTATTAAGATTTTTGAAATGACTGTAACTAATATTTATAAATGAATCAGTTTATTTTGTTGGCAAAGAATACATTTTGAAAAAGTGTAACACTCATTAATGCAGGTGAAAACTTATATTTGGGAATAATTATTTGAATAGTTGGTTTCAGTTGTTTTTTTTTCTATCTCTGATGGAGATTGAAATAGTGAGGAGGAAGAAATGGAAAGAATAAGTTTGGGAAATTTTACGTTTATGAGATTTCCATTTTAAATTTCGGTGAGGTAATAATGATTGCTCAAATAATTATATTGTTACGTTATGCGAGAGAGTCTTATGATTATTGTTTATTAATTTATTGTAAATTAATATATTATTATTACGTTACCACAATATGAAATATAACACTAAAAAATAATAATAAATATAATAATTATAATAATTAGATATAAATTAAATTGAATATTATAAATAAAAATAAACATTAACAATAATGATATTAATATTTCTTTGGATATTTACAATTTTGAATTTCTGTCTGTGATTTTTCAGCTTCAACCGTTTACGTTATTGAACAAATAGTAAAAATAATAATAGATATAATTGTATGTATATGTATTTATATATTATGAATATTATATTTATATAATTATTATTATTATTTTTATATTAATTATTATTTATTATTATTATTGTTATAATATGTAATTACTTTTAAATTCATACGAATTTTATAAAGTTGGGTTTTCCTTAGTTTAATTAAAATATTCATCTTTTGCGATCAGCAGTAATAATACGGGTTTGAGATTTTATTTGAGAAGATTATAAATTATAGTTAACCTTCTATGGAGCTTTATTATAAGATTAAATATTAGGTGCACAACATCTCATATAATATATTATAGATTATATTATATATATATATAATTAATATATTAACATATATATAATGTATATTGTATGTTTAACTATCTATATAATCTCCGTATCTTAATATCAATATATATATATAATATATAAATATATACTATATATATATATATATATATTATATAATTATATAATATTTTATTTAATTATATAGTAATATTTATAATATATTGCAAGAATACAAGAATATAATGCAATAAATTTAATTTTAACTGATGTTGGATAATAATGATATTACTAAATGTAGTTTACTCTTTTTTCCTTATTCAAAAGTTACTAACATAATTCCTTTATACTACTATGCTTCAGAAGTAAAGATTTTTCTCTTTCAATAAAATCTGTGGATTTGTGGAGGTGTTGCTTTTCTATTATATTATTTTAATATTTTCTTATAGAAGGAAGCCATGACTTACAGTGTATTAATTATGATTTGGGGCAAGAAATTTCAGACCTGCGGGCAAAAAAGAGCAGAACTATAACGGTGTTAGCAAACAACAAGGTTAAGCCCTAACGCAGGACAGAGAGAAAATAAAGTGAACAAGAAAAAACAAGGGGGACATGTGTATTTAAATCATTTGCGATTAAACTCAGATTTGTATAGCAAGTGCAAATTTCATTCATGAGTGAAGGAACTCAAAAATTATCGAATACACACATGGACAATGGTGGGTGGTCGCTTGAAGAAATTAGCAATACGGTTTCAGATAAATTATGAGCTCATCAGGCGATTTGACGCAGAATAAGTAACCTGGTTTTATAAATTTGTTATTTGATCTTAGTGGAAAGAACTTGAGTTGGATGGTTGAGATTGATTCCCTTTTTTGTTTACAGGCACCCAGCAAAATGGATAACTTGTGCTTTATATTATTTTTTATAAGAGTCAGAGAGATGGATGACAAGAATACGCAAACAACAAGCAGACAACAGGATACGGGGGTAAGGAGTTGGAACTACTGTTCATCGGTATGGTGAAGATTTCTTTCAGAATATGCGTTTAGGAAAAATCGCGATAAAATGTTCAATAGTATAACGAAGAGAGAAGCGCACCACCTGGGGCGCGCGACTTTTTTGGTATTTACAAGAGGAGTACAAGGATTGTGTACCTTGCGGTCCATCATCGTCGAGTGTCTTAGACATTCTCGCTCCCACGTCTATTATGGCGCCTACGAGTAATCTATACCGTCAATACAAAGTTATTCACACAGAGAATAGAAATCACCATGACGGATCAATACAGTTAGCGTAAAAAATCATGATCAGCAGGGAGTAAGGTGGTCCGTCAAAACAGTATATATTCAGTGGAAGGAACGTCCGTTAAAGTTTACTCTGAGCCGGCGGCAGCACGTGTTGGCCTCGTATCAATGCTCTCCTTACGTTCACCACGGACTTACACAATAATTAATTATGTGTTGAAAGTATTAATAGAGGACCCAACAAAACTGCATATGCACCCCACTCTCAAGTATTACAACTTTGAATATTTAAGAGCTCAAACAATTGTGTAAGGAATTACCAAAGGATTTCTTGTTGACAGATCGAGCAGAGCCAAGAGAGCGCATCTAGAGTCCGAGAAGTTGGTATAACAGATAAGTCCGGGGGTAGGTTGCTAATTCTGCCCAAAGCCAAAACCAGCGAACCAGTGCTATCAGCTCAGCTGAAAAGATGGACATATATAGGTTAAGGTATATATTAGGACGGATGTGGTGGTGTGAATTTTTTATCAACCCAGTTAGTGGACCTTATATAATATATAGCTTTGTGAAGCTTTATGGTATGGGTTTCCTAGATACTAATTATGATCAATTATTATAAATAAAAATAAAAAATAAAAATATAAATTAAAAATATTTATATAATATAATTATATATTAATTATATGATATATATTATATTATATATATTATATTAACTAACACGGATATATAGTATATATATTATATCATAATTATTTTACAAACTAATTTTATTACTTCGCCAATTATAAATAAATTAAAACTAATTTTAGATATATAACAAAGGCGGCTCCTACCCTAAAATGCTCACATAAGTTATGAACCATAAATCTTATTTTAGAGGGTCTTTTTTAAGGTTGATCTTATGGATCTCTCTGATTACAATATAGGTTACAAAGGGAGGGGACAATTAATCATGAACAAATACTAGCAATCTAGGTAGGTCATAAAATTATGGATTTAGCTAATTTTATTTATTGAATTACAACTTTCTTCTATAGAAGCTATTGAGATAACAATGGAATAATCCACAGCCAAACATGGCCAACCAACTTAAAAAAGAGGGTACCTACAATCTGAGAGTTTGATTAGAAATCTCACTCTATCCCATCCTGGCGGTTTCAGTTCTAACTTGCTATATGTGCACATGAGCTCCATTTATAAGCTTTTGGATCGGTCTGAAATTTTTATATCAAGAGATAGAGTTATTAAGAAAGCTGAGGTTTTTGTGCTGGGTGGGTTCACATTTAGAATGGTAGGCCGGCAAGCAAACTAGAGGCACCCGAGAAATTCTGTCAGTTTAATGGGAACACAATACTCTCGAACACTATACTATAAGAGGGTCAGCCGTACTCTTCTGGTCTCGGCTTGAATGGCCGATCAAATTTGCAAACGTAAGAGAGAAAGCTATTCCTTTTTGGGTTGATTTCCATATTGATTACTTAATCCTTATAATTCTGGGTATCTAAATCATTGAGTGTTAAAGAGAAGACTCAGATCTATTCATATACTTTGTCTGAAAAATTTGCGAATATGGGGTCCTAAAACAAACTATGAGTCTTATGTCTGCGTGTTCTTTCACTTTTCGGCCAGGGTGGCTGGCAGGCCCGTGAGATCCCTCTCAAAGGAGCGGCAGCACCGACGCACATGAGCTGAATACTCAGAGAGGCCAACCGATGTGACGCGAGACAGTATAACTTTTTAATACGACGGATCTATACCTTATCAACTAGAATATACTGTATTGGGTAATACTAAATCCCTACTCACTGCGTAAATTCACTGAATTTTACGGCATGTGTCCTGTCAATAGTGTAGTTCTATCTTCTTCACTGGTCTGGGGAGAACTTGATGTGAAGCGAGTAGCGGAGATTCTCGTGGCTGATCTCAAGTTATATATGCGGAAATGTTATTAAACCTCGTTGTTGGTGATTCACTTATGAGGTCGTCCTCTTATGTAACAGAAGTGATCGCGTCACAGGTGGTGAGTTATCGCTTTACTGATTTTAACAATATTGGATACATACCAATCTCAGCTACATAGGCTTTCACACATTAGTTGTAAGAGAGCATACACGGCCCATCCTGTTTTATGGTTTATGAGTTTAGTGATTATCATTTCCTCTTGCTATTAGCCATATATTTGTGGGTTGCGAACGAAGTATAATCAGGCTACTACGACTCGAGCTTACTTTCATTTGATAAAGCATACTTATTAATATTTACTATTATTACGGAAACGCCTTGCTCATATTTTAGTCATGTTACCCCTACACTCCTACCCATTTTTCCATGTGACAGAAAATCTTTGAGTATCCTCACATATAGAAGACAAAATCTTTTTTATAGAATTGTAACTCTCTGTTTCGTTTTTTTTACCTTCAGTTCTGCGTAGGGGTAATTACCTTGTTATGCTTTTTGAGGTCTAAATATTTTTAGCACGCTTTATATGGAATACATTAATACCTTATAATATACATCTACATTAAAAAAACCGTCCATGTATGCATTGTTCGTAGGTCATCCTTTTGATCGTCTTCTCCGATTATAATTCAAAGAGAAATAAGGTTTTTAAATCACTAAACCATTGCATTTAAATAACATTAGTTATAGTATAGTGAATTTATTGACTGGTTGGCGTACGGAGTGGTAGCATATGTGTTATTACAAATACACATAACGTTAATATAATAACATAATATTAGGCTTTTTAATGTCATTTGCACTCGTGTTGTACTACTACATTATATCACCATTATACTATATAGGCCTAATTTAACATACACTTATATGCTAAAATATAAGGTACGCTGAAAGTGTATATATTAGGTAGTATAAATATAAATTTAATTTATATATATTAACCTCATATTATATACTTCTGGATATTATATATATAAATATATCGGGTATATAATATCACCAAGGTTCTAGGGCATATTATTAGCTAATACTGAGATAGTTAACATATATATATATATCACACGTGACAAATATATGTCATGACTTAAAATTGTGGACATCATATCACATTAAAGTATTTACATTCTCTTCGTCTCCATTTTTAAATCAAATACAAGATTTCTGTAGAGAGGGAAAAGGAGATGAAACTTCTTCTAATTACATAGAGGGAAGAGACCTTGTAATTACAAAATAAATAAAATATAATACTATACATAAATAAATAATAATAAAATAATAATAAATAATAAATATAATATTTAGAGTTCAGTTGAAGTTTCAGAAGGATCTATCCTCATTAATCTCTCCTCACTCATCTATCCTCCTTTTACATTGTTTAAGAACGTTGCTTGGTAGGAGACAAGTCTAGGGAAGAGATCTTTTAGAATATCATAAATTTGGTGAATCTAATCGTCAAGAGAATATTTAATATTCATACTTGAGTTGTTAATAAATTATATATTATTGTGGCATCTCTATTAGATAGGGTGGATGTATTAATTAAGTATAAGTATGGTTGATTATTTTTAGTATTAGAAGTAGTTTCGAGTGGTAGGAATCATTTATATTTTAATTTACAATATAATACGGATGATAGACTTTCTCACTCATTAACGCACAATATTTAGTAGACATTGCACCGAGATAATTTTCAAACTTTCACGTAGTTAATTTCGGGTCCGAAGTATGGGGCGCAACTTACAAATGGGCTTAAATTGTTACCTAAAAAAAATTCAACTGTTTACTATACTTATCTTTCAATTTACTTCTCCATACACTATCTTAAGATATTTCATCAAGAGTATATGTACAGGAAAAGCAGTCCTAACACATATTTACAAATAATTGGGATGATCCCAAGTAGATATCTGGGTTCCCTCTTTCTTGGGGTGTTAAGTGTGTAACTTCTACTGTCTCTCCTGACCAATTGGCTTTAAACTGTGAGAAGATTTACGTTACACAAATAAATATATTAGCTTATGGAAACTTTGTTTATATATAAGACTAATATTCTCGATCTTATAATACTGTGTAACGGCTTGCAAAACTTTTATCATCTATCATCATCCACGGCTTATGTTTCCCCATGTAGAGAAAGTTGTGAGGAATTGACGCGTAAGGGATTCGGATGCAACGGATTATTACAGGTAAAAAGAGTATTTTATTGCAAGGGACTTATATGTTACGGAATTACGCTCCGATAAGAGAACAAAGCGCCACCACGACAACAAACTTCCATTCCACCTAAATCGTAGCAGGGTCTTTGTTACATAGATGAGGCTGGTCCTTAGGGGATATAGAGTTGGGTTATTGCTCTTTGAGGGTGCATGATCATAGAGTCAACACTGAAAAGATTTATTGCTTGAGACCACATCAGATGTTTTCTAACGAAAGAAGCTGTAAGAGCGGAATTCGCCTTCTTAGTTCACGACATTTCATAATAGATGGTTAAAACATGGAGGATAAATTTTGTATAAGCAAATTTTGATATAGCTGGAAATGAGGAATTTTTCAATTGTAACCTCATAGAAAATATTCTATATTCTCAGTTCAGACGGAGTATTTACAGTCTATTCACTCAATATAGGGTAGATATAAATAAGGTATTGCTTAGTTTCCCCAATTTCACATAAACACATTAACAACTTATCAAATATCCATCATATAATAAATAAATTTATATATTTTATAATAATAAACGTATAATATTAGAATTTAAAGTTGAATAAACAAAAGAATTTCACGCTGTGTATTTAAGATATGAAGAATTATTACAGCACAACAATTAGTTTCTTCTAAGTTAAAAAAAATCATTTATGAATAAAATTGTAAGGGTAGACCTATGACATAACACAACTTTTTTCTTTTTATGGAAAGAAACTTCGCCCTTCTTATGAATATTGGGTGAATAGGAGGAATTATAAATAAACCATAATTAACCTTAATGCTCATTCTTCCACAACAAACTATTCCTCCATATGCTCTCATCTCCGTAAATAAAATTTGCTAATTTGGATAGAAAAATATTAAAGCACCAGTGGATTGGGCGGATTCCATACCGAGCAAGATAAAAGCTTTCTGTTTATGTCGGTGGAGAGAAAATGGTTTGAACACCATATGTTTTTTGTTTTTTTTTTATCTTATTTTCTATATGAGAGTGTGTACCACTGAGAACGCTCCGAGACTTGGCAATAAATTATGTACACCATATTTATGTTATTTCCGAGGCCCTATAAACATGGTTTTAAGGAGGACTACGAAAGAAAACAACAAATAATAATTCGGGTGTCATCAATACTATTTTAGAAAGTTCTATTTAATAAAGGAACTTTCATTAAGTTGGGGCTTCCAAGGGATTTAAATTCAGTCACTAGACAATGAAAGAGAAATAAATTCATTTTCTTCTATTCACACTAATTTATTGAAGATGCGAGACCACAGTGACCAGTAATTAATTTATTACCACAAATGATATTTCATCAAAGGCCGCTAGAAATTTATATATTTTTAGGTATGAGGCAATAATTAGTCAAAGGTGGAGGGTCAAGGCTATTGTGGATGACCCTTCATTATAATTAGTCGTATAATAACTTATATTATATATAATTGTATTATTATATGTATAGTTGAAACAGGGCCCTTCCGCGGGTCCTTTATTCACAGGTGTACAGTGAGGAGGTATGTCGGGGATGATCAGCTTATTGCCGTTGTACCACCTTTTCCAGTCGAAACATTTACTTACTCAAAATTAATCATTTAACCCTTACAGATGGCTTTATTTTGAGAGACAGAGATAGATGACATACTTCCATTTTAGCTTTAATGATAAAAACAGACAGGAACTTCTATCTTTCATAGAGTTATCGTAAACCACCCAAACAAACCAACTTCATTATTTTTCATTCCATCCCCAATATATAAAGAAAAAATATTGTTTATAACATGTTTCTCAGAGCATACCATTATTGCGATCCACTCTTCTCTACTATCAGGAAAATTAAATTTTATTTTTTCATACTTCGAGAAACTGCCTATCCTTTAGTGACCAAACAGAAACATAGACATGCTTATATGAATTTTCTTGGTCTGAGAAAAAACTCCCCTGTTAATTTGAAAATATTAAAGATAGTTCCTTCTTTCCCCCCAACTACTAAAACTTAAAATTCATGTTTAATCCATTTATTTGATAATTAATAAGTTTCCAGTTTCCCGGAACCATATCACGCTTCTGACTCCATAATCACCGCAAGCGCGGAAGTCAAGAGATTAAGATACTGTATTTTTCTTGTCTCATGTCCATAGTTTCCTATTATGTGGAGACTTTGAAAACACTGTAAAGACCAAAAAGAGCAACTAATGGGGGAGGTAGAAGGGGCAAGTCAAGTAAGCAATATTTAACATAATCGAAAATGTACCACCTGATTATTGATGGGGAGAACGCTGCTTTTGTGTTTGTCAAAAAGAAAAAAGTTTAAATCAACTGATAGATCTTATTTCATTTCGGGTTCGGTTATGATTTGGGATTTGTCCGAAGCTTTTTCAAATTGTCACTACTCTAGAGATTATAACAAAAAAGGGAATCTTTGTTTTTGACACATAAATTTCGAACAAGAAAGGAATGTGAAAGATCGTCACATGGCCCCTTTTTCTCCTCCCCAAGTGTACTTATAATTTTAATTTTTGCTATATAAGTAAGTCGAAAAAATTTTTAGTCCGAAGAGGAAACCGACGAATAGGTTCGAAAACGTAAAAACTCAGCTGCCCATAAAATAATATTTTTGTGTCCCCTTTTTTCAAATATTTTTTTTAATGTTTAAAAGTCGTGTAATCTTTTATAATAGAGTGTCGAGGTGTTAAAGTTTAGAATCTTTAAACTTCTGAAACTTTTGATATATCATATAATATAATTATATATCATATATATCATATTATTATAATATATATATATATTATTATATACTATAATATATATATATAATAATAAAATATATTATACTATTA
>JABUQX010043981.1:27500-54926 GCA_015478945.1 Trachelipus rathkii
AGGATGTGTGGTATCAATTTTACATTGAAACAAATGATTGAGAAAATGAGGGAGAAGAAAATAAATTGTATCAGGTTTTATGGATTTGCACAGGCGTATGATAGAGTTAATAGGGAGCGTTATGGCAGGTGTTAATGGTATATGTGTTGGTGGTAGGCTTTGAATGGAATCAAAAGTATGTATGACGGATAGTGAAGCGTGTGTAAGAATATGTGTACATGGTGATTGGTTTTGGATTAATAGCGGAATGAGACAGGGTTGTGTTAAAAAATATTATTTTATTCAATTGTAATAATGATAAATTTGTCAAGAATTCGGAAGGTGGGGACTGGCAGGAAATGGTGTTAGAATGGTGGAGATGGAGATGAGTGGAGGGTGCCTACTATATATGGCGGATGATTATGTTCTGTGTGGCGAATCTGAAGAGAGTTTGGAGAGGATTGGTAGAGAGATTTGGCGGTGTGTAAAGGAGGGGCTTTGAAAGTAAACGTGGATAAGAGTAAGGTTATGGTTGTGGAATTCCTGATGAGGACAGTTGTGAAGTTATGTTAGATGGTTGAGCAGCTGGAACTGTCTGAGTTTAATATTTAGGGTATATGTTGGATGAGCGGGAAGGACGATGCAGAGTGTAAGTAGGAAAGTTGTGAATGGCGGAAGGTGGCCTGGTGCATTAAATCGTTGGTGGATATGAAAGGGCTAAGTCTTGAGTGTGCTAGGGTCTTACATGAGGGTAGTGGATTGTACCTTTGTTATTGTATGGTAGTGAGACTATGGTCTGGAATAAAAACTATAGATCAAAAGTTCATGTGTTCAGATGGACCATCTTAGGGGTTGTGCTAGGTGTGAGAAGAATTGAATAAAGAGAGGAATGAACGTATTAGACGAGTGGTGTGGTGTGAGAAAGGGTAAAGGAGAGAGTACAAATATGTTGAAGATGGTTTTGGGTCATGTGGAAAGGATGAGTGATAGTCGGTTGTTAAGCGGATGGTATAGTGGTTGAAGTGTGTTGGGAACCGACGGCTGGGAGACGAAGTAGGTGGATTGAGTCGGTGAACGACTGTCTGAAGGAGAGAAATGTGAGTTTGGCAGATGGCGAGAATAAGGTGCATGATAGGAGAGAATGGCGGGGGTTTTTTGTATGGGGCATGGTTGTGGCCACTGGGCCAGGGGATGAACCCTTAATTGGCGATTTACCATAGTGAGGTGTCCGTCGCGGTCCGCCATGATGTCTAGGGGTGGAATTTTTCTGTCCTGTGATACGAGCTCTCGCTAAGTGTAATGGTAGCACGAGGGGGCGGTAAGGCTGGGGCTTTCTTTTCTTGACGTTTGTCATGTCTCCTACTGTTTTCTTTCGCGATGCTTGTAACAGCACGCTTACCCCATCTTGGGGGAAAAAAAGGAAGGTGAAGAGAAGAAACGAAGAATATATATATTTATATTATATATTATATATATATTATATATATATAATATAATATTAATATATATATTGATATATAATTTATATATATATATTATATATATATAGTACTATATGTATATATATATTATATTACCCCAGGAGGTTGAAGCCCCTCCATCTCTTTCTCTGAGGGGCGAAAATTATTATGGCACTCATTCTCCTTACCCAAACTCCTGCTTTTGGAAATTTCTGCTTGCCTGCATCCGGAGAGGAATCTCTTGTTATCATGGGACCGTTTGTTTCGTTGTTCCTCAACTTCTGACTCTTGAAGCGGTGCTGCAAGGTTCGACTATCATTGCGCACGCTATTTGAAGAGGGATTGAGGGGAAGTTTGGCTCCGGCGTGTCGGTGAGAAAAGGGAATGCCTCTGAACAACAACATCTAAGACCACTTCTCGATCTAGCTTGCTCACTCGCACTCCGAACCTTCTGAAAGTGGCTCTACCCAGGGATAACTCCTAACTCCATCTTTGACCTGACTGCATGAATCTTATAAATCATACCCTGTAGTCACCACGTACTCTATGGGGGAACTCTATTGTGTGTACCGAGTCCTTGGTTACAACGTTACCGGCAAAACAAGCAAAAGTGGGTGATAGTTCATCATCCGATGCCAAAAAGTCCCCTGCGGAAGGGGACTTGGCAGCTATTTCTCTTTCGAGAATTCAATGCTCTATCGATGTGGATCCTTTTCTCTCCCCTTAGCCCGAAACCAACCCTTCACATTCGGATGAGGTGGGAAGTGAAGTTGAGGGACGGTTAGCGACCTCCTCATTTCCCCACCCGAGAACACCATATTGGACCCTCCCTCATATCCTCATTTCCAATTCTGGGAATAAAAAAACGCTCAAAATTATAAAAATAAATGCACATTAAAAATATTTTGATAATTACCTTTCCTCTTCGTCTTCTTCATCACCCATTGCATCATCAATGGCGTCATTCATCATTTCTTCTTTCATATCCATTATTTCCGTTTGCTTTTCAAATTCTTGCATGATTCTCTGAATTTGAGGCATGTTCAATTGCCTAAGAAAAAGAAAACTCAAATTATACCCAATGGATGATGGACATCTAAATAATTTACTCTAATAGATGTGTATCTCAAAAATAAAATAAAAAAAGGAATTAATTTTATTTATGAAACTGGTTTGAAAATATAAGCAAATAAGAAAATTATTAAATATTTCACTATACCATATAAAAATTTGAAAATAATTTATAAATGAAATAAAAAGTTCTAAACAGTTCAATATTTTACTTGTTCATATTTGTCATTGCTCTTGTTACACCCTTCATGGCTTGTGCCATTGCATTCTGACTCTTAAGAGTGGTTATTTTAAGAGAAACTGCTTGAATCTGAGCTCTCATCATTATAAACTTCTTTACATAACGCCTTGTTCTTACTAGATCTTTGGGCCAACCCCCAAAGCCCCGCCCCCCCCCCCCCCCCCCCCCCCCCCCCCCCCCCCCCCCCCCCCCCCCCCCCCCCCCCCCCCCCCCCCCCCCCCCCCCCCCCCCCCACCATCACCCCCCCCCCCCCCCCCCCCCCCCCCCGCCCCCCCCCCCCCCCCCCCCCCCCCCCCCACCCCCGCCCCGCCGCCCCCGCCGCCCCCCCCCCCCCCCCCCCGCGGGCGGGGGGGGGGCGTAAATAGAAAAAAAATATTCTATCTTAAGTATACTCTAGTTATACTATATATAATATATATATATATATATATATATTCTATTATCTATATATACTATATATTATATATAATATATATATATATATAATATATATATATATTATATATATATATATATATTTATATCTATATTTATTTTTCTTCATCCTCCTTCTTTTTTCATAGACTGTAAGGTAGGAGTGAGTACATGCCCAGAAAAAGGATAGTAAGTAGGAAGAGCCCCTACCATTCTTAAGTGAGAGCTCTTCGCAGTCAAAAAAATTCAACCTCCCTGTGGTATCTATCAATGTGAGATTCATCCTCTGGACCAGGATCACATAAATACCCCTCACAAAACCCCGCCATTCACTCCTATTATGCACTTTTTCTCGCCTCTGCCAAACTCACATTCCCTTTGATTGTTTTTTTTTTTTTTTTTTATTGATTGTGTTAAATATAACTTTTGTTTTTCCTTTTGTTGTTCGCTGGGCTGCTTGTCTTTCCTAACTTATCTGCCCTTAAGGCTTTTGTTTTGTAAAAGATTTGTATGGTAAGGTAGTGTTAGAGCAACTCTACGAGAGTAAACACTATGGCCATGGAAAAGTTACAATCCAAAAGTTGAACTATTGCTATAAGATTAACCAACAATTTTTAACCATATACCCTGACCTTCTCGAACTTAATTTAACCATTAGTTAAATTATTAATAGTTAATAAATTAACTTAACTATATTTATTACAAAGTTAAATAATTTGGGAACCCCAAAATCCACTTCATGAATATGATAAAACACGCATTTTCAGAATTACCAAACTCCTACTACTCAATTATTGAAAAAATAATATATGCAATTTATTTCTTTTGTTTGTTTAAAAACCAATAAAAATGAGAAACTATACTAATTAAGGAGTTTAAAAATTATCTCAAACTGATTAATATGTTTTCCGAATACTTAGTTTAGTAATCTGACCTGCAAGACTCTTACCATTCCGCATTTCCTAGACATTTCCCTCACCTCTACTTAGTGACATTTCCTTCTGTCAATATTTACTGGTTTTGATATTATTTTTTTATTTGTTCTCTTTATTCACTATAGTATTATTTGGCGGCAATTCCAGTCGCAAACTCACACTCCTAATGAAATCCATCTATTTAACTGGTTTATATAATTAGAGTCTATTTTATTAATCTTTTACAAAACTAATATGATATTATCCCTTAATTTATGATATCTTATAACATACAGTTTATTAACACTTGAATCATTTAAAGTGATGCAAATAATTTAATCCACTTCAACTAAGTTCATAGAGTTTGTCATTTTGCACTTAAGCCTTTGCTCTTGGTCTTATAGCATTTATATCAGTTATTCTGTCTATCTTTCAGTACCTAGATATGAGTTTATATTAAAATTTTACGAATATAGTTTTGCATGAAATGTTAATACCAATTAAATGTGTTAAATTGTATAATTATAACCTGATTAAAACAGATTTATACAATATGTAATAAATATATATTATAATATATGTCCATTAGTACCGTTTAAAACAAATTCAGACATCAAACAAAACTATTATTTGTAGTGCATGAGGATAAATTCTTTCTAAAACTGCCTTATGGTTGTATTTTATTAGAGAGAAGGTTCAACACATTCAACACAATTTTAAATATTTACCTTATCTGATATAACTACCTTAAAACTAAAATATTTACTTTATAATTAAAGTTACAAAAGTATCATAACGGTTTTTACTCGAAATAGCAAATATAAATTTAACTGAATTTCATTTACATGATAAATTATATGAATAGTTAAACAGATAAATATTACTGCTGTTAGGTATATTATATTAACAAAGAGTTTATTACATTAGTCAGGCAGGAGATATTTTGAACCCTACATCTCTCTCTTCTTAATGTATTTGAAAATCACTTCAATTAATTGATTTCCCTATCCTTATCCACTAGATAAGAAACAATATAACTTACGGCACCCAAGTATTGATCAGTTTCAGTTCTTTCCTGACAGTGGAAATTAACACTGCTTCACCATATAGCATTAATAATTGAAGAATTAAAAAGTGAAACTGTATCTTATAAAGTCAGTAGAGAGCTTGATGACGAGAATACACCACGAAATGGAAATCAATAGTTGTAAACGAGAGATTGCAGGTATCGAGGACAAGATGTCATAAAGCAGAAATGATATGGACCCATTCGAAAAATCAGGTATCATACACCGCATGTCTCAGCCAGACGTTCATTGGGTAAGTAAGTCAATGTTTCCCCTCTATTTCAAGTACAAATAGGTATTATTAATTGAAATAATTATTTCATCTTATTAATTTTATACCCCCTCAAGTCTAGGATATGATCAAGAGTTTCAGGAACCATTACTTTTCTCTATTATTTCTTCTTTTCTTGCTCTTAGCTACACGGATATATTATTCCCAGACTGGAGAGTAATTACGTGCGCCTTAACAAGCACCGGAAAAAGAAAATAGTAAGGAAAATATGAAAATGTCGAAAGATTAAGCCCGCAGCCTTTACCGCCATCTGTCACAATTATAATTTAGTGAGTTAACATCGTCACAGAAGACAAATCCACCCTAGAGCTTCATGGGCCTATCCTTCATAGGACTGAAAAAGATTAATACGAGCGAACCCTTCACTTATGAGTAAAATTATATTTTCGTATTACATGTAATGAGGTTCATTCACTTGGCCCAGGTGGCCACAACCATGCCCCTCAATACAAAACCCCGCCATCATCTTATGCTATAATCATGTAACACTTACTTACTCGCTTCTGCCCAATACTCATTCACATTTCACATCTCCTAAGGCCTAAGCGCACAACAAAAATTAAATCTACTTTCATTCATCTTTCGTCCTTCCAGCCGGAATCGTGTTCCCAAACAACACTCACCACTATACATTTATTACCGCTTAACCAACCGAGAGCTATCATTCAATCCTTTCCCAAATGACCCAAATAACCTTAATCCATGAAATCATTTGAGGAGAATATCTCTTCATTCTCTACCCACTTCCATTTCTTCACTAATGTTTGTTTTTCTTGGTATAAATTATCTCTATTATAAAGTTCATTCTCATATTTAATTAATATTTCCCTCACCACCTAGCACATTTACCCCCTAATGTATACAAATACTGAACACATTGAACTTTAGATCTAATTAAACTTCTTAATTCCAGACCAATAGTCTTCACCTTAAGACTAATAATATATCATATAATTTATATAAATATATAAAAATATAAATATTAAAATTATATTATCCAAATACACTAGGTAACTAAACATACCTACCAATTAGTAAGTAATAATTACTATGACAGTAGCGCATCATTCAAGTAATGCATATATGTGCAAACTTTTTATCTCAACTTCATACTGATTTTTAATCTGGCACCATTGACCCATATATATTATTACCTATTCCTGTCTATTTCCATCTAAATCCTTAATTTCTCTAATCTAATTATTTATTCAATTAAAACTTACATATATATTCTATGCATCGTTCTCAGTTCCCATATCTCATACTATACATAATTTACCTTTTACTTAATAATCCTAAAATAAATCATTTTAGAACAACTATGTAATCTACACTTTATGTTACCCAGCTGAGCATACACTCATCTACTAACATTATAAAACTATACACTACTGCTTTGGGGCAGCTCCACATTCTTTATTCACATTATTTCTTTAAAAAATCCTCATCCTCTGGAATATACTTAAACCTATATTCAACAATATCCAATTAAAACCAGATTTTACTTCTACTTTCAGCCCATACATCATCCCACTCTCATCTTTATACACACATCTTATTTTTAATAATTATCATGCTAGTTATGCTATTTTTGTTAATACACACACTAAAATCTTTCAAATCTTCTTCTAGACTCGTTAACACAATCACCTCGTATCATCTGCCATATAATAAGGTAGAACGAACAAATTAATACAAAAATTAATTTACATAAAATGCAAAATAAAACCTCCTCACTCACTTACAACTTCCATTTTCCAACCATGCTATCCTAACTAAAACAAAATGGAATTCTATCAAAAATAGTCTCATAATGTTCCCAATATCAAACAAATATGAAAATTCATACGTTCAACCAAACTCATGTTATTTGATACGAATCTTTTTTATCTATAACTTTTCTCAATCCAATTTAATATCATATAATTTTAAACTAAGGAAGAACTATAACATCACATATATTTTATGGCTACTTTAAATCTTTAAATCTTGCAAAATTTCTCTCAATTAAGCCTACACCCTCTGGCTATTATTAGTTTTCCAAATCTTCAAATCACTTAATTTGTTACTTCAATTTATTTTGGCTTGCAAGGATTTGGAAAAAATGAAAGTTATTCGCAATCTACATCGCGTCACTAATTTTGTAACATAGAGCCGGCATACACTTTGTGTTCATTTGATTTATCCAACACATTCAGAAAAGCATTTTAACACAATTCCATAAATAATACAATAATATTATTAATCACTTTTATTAACAAATACTTCTTTCAAACCATAAGAAAATTAAATTAATTCATTCACACCTCAAAATTTTTCATTTACCTTAATTTACTATTTAAAAATTAATATCATTAATAAGAGAACGTATTTATTTTATTCACTTTTAAAGTTATTAAAAAAAAAAAGGATGTTTAATGGAAGATAAGAAGAAGAGACTGTATAAAGGATATAAGGTGCCCAGTAAAAAAATAGTTCAGAGTACTAAATGATTTATAAATTACCTGTTAAATAGGATTCATAATTATTCTATGAATTAGTCATTTTCATTTCCCATAACATTTTATAGAAACGTCATATTACCTCCAAGATGGTAATTGGTTAAAAATTAATGGTATCTGATCAAAGGATACACATAGTCATCATTCAAAAATATATGTTTCAATGTCAAAGTCGCAAATATTATGATGTTGTCATCTCAATCTCATTGCAGTCTGCTTAATAGGTCCAGGACAATGAGTGCGTCGTAGTGCGAATCTCTGTAAAAAGGACTGATATAAAGAGCGTTTGAACGAGAAAACAAATAGGTGCTTGTATTAGGAGGGTAGATACGTATAACACGTAGCAGCCCTGTTTCTTTCACCAATCAGTTCCATTTATACAGTCTCGGTCTTCGAAGCACGCAAAAACTTTTCGACCAAAATTCTCTATCATAATTCACAACATTTTCCGCTAGAGAAACACTCAAAACTAAAACTTTAGTTATCTCGCTAAAGTAATATTCGATAGCGAGTAGTACCAGAAGTACTCACTATTTATTCCATACATACTTGTATCACATCTCTTATAGAGTATCTTTCACATGGATATTGCTTATATTAATCTGGCAGTGTTTTGTAAGCATTAACTAGTGTCTTTAAAATAGGGCGAGATAAAGAGAGGCAGGTATAAAGGTAATGTGTATATTATTAGTGCACTCATTGATTGCTTGGTATTTGTTGTGAATATAGTGATATAGATTCTTTCTAAGATTATGATGTAATCAAACTTAATGTTATTATTATATATTTATTGAGACAGTATGGGTTATTAGTCGCTCAGATCTGTGTGACAGGAGTAAATATTTAATTGATTAATACTAATGTATCAAAATGAGATAGAATCTGATGTTTGTATATCATTATCCAAAGCAGAAGAAGATTAGAGCTGCAGGAGGAGTTGTCTATGACATCTCGCTATCTCCTGTGTGAGCATTTTGTGACATACAGTATATCGAGAGTAAATAATTCTTTTGGAAATGGGTTTTATGCAAAAAAATTGTGTGAAAGTGTTGCTTGTGGATGGAAGCAGTGAAACATAAGAGAATTGTATATACTCAGAGATTAAGTAGGATAAAACAATAGGAGGGTATCTCGGATAAGCCTGTAAAGGTGTACCTGAACACTCTTGTGATAAAATTTGGACTCTGGATTAATATATGTTATGGTATAAACTGCTTGTCGATAAGTGATGTAAAATATAGATGTTAACTGTTTTATTGATGATCTCGGATTGGTAGCTGAGAAGCGAGAGGACTCTCGCGCGCCAGGGTGCCTGCGGTACACGAAACGAGGGCTCTGGAAGAGTCGAGAATCGTCGAGTAACAAGTTGCTGATATGAGATAGGTGGACGGTGGGTGGCCACCACGTGGCCTCGCGCCCCCCGCCGCCCTTCTGCACCCGTGCCCCGCGCACCGTCAGGCCTCCACCTTCTTACTACCCCGACCAGGCCCTATTCACGCCTCTGCACCCCCGGAACGTCGACAACCGCCATCACCGCCCTGCCGTTGCCCCGACCGCACGGACAACACTGTTGCTCCGGGACGCAACCCTCCTTCCAGTTTCCTGACCCGCCATCCTATGCACTATTAATTTTTCTTTGTGTGGTGTCTTGTATGGGTAGAATAATTTTGTTGTGTATTTTAAATGAGGGGATCTTGTTTTCTATTAAATAATAATAATTTGCTGGTAGTCTGTTTAAAATTAATCACTATTAAATTGAAATTACGTTCAAACGCTCAGCATCTCACCTGCAAGTGTATTTACTACCTTTCAATATATATATTTTCACTATATCACTCATATATCCTATATATATACTATTCCCTACTATCATATTCTATCTCTATTACATATCCTATTTACCTCATATATCTCTATTATCTATCTATTCATCATTCTTCTATTCATAATATTTACTAATTCTATCTATAATATATATCACTATATGATTCAGCTATTATTCTACTCGTTATACCTCTTCTCTTACTACTATCTTACTACTTCTATTTGCACTTCCACATACGTAAAATTTAATTTTTATATCAAACCACTTTAAATAAGTAAATATTTATATTCATAAGTAAATATACATTAAAAGATTTTAAACTTTTTGGCTAGTAATTTATAAAAACAGAAAAAGATCACATTCATCATTAATCTAATTTATCATGCATAATCCATCACCCTTCCTTTCCCAAGGACTGGGGCAAGGTGTACGGTGACAGTCAAACACGGAAACAGACAAAGTAGTAGAGATTAATATGTACACAAGTTGAAGTAAACCCACACCAGAATAGCTACGAGCACAGCTATATATATACTTTGTGAGAATATTAATAACTCACGTTCCATTCTAGAAAATTCCAATAAGAGCTATCCTGAGGTGAGCCTTTCTCTGAACAGAGACTTCCTCAACTCTTAATTGAGATCTCGTCAATGTGGGTTCTCCATTAGAGCATTCAGGTGGGGCCTTACAACCATATTCCCACCAAAGCAATTACTCTTCCTTTCATAGCCATTCTCTTATCTACCTATAATTGGAGCGCCTCACCTTTATTCGTCCCTCAGCATAAACTCACATTTTCTCTCCTCCAAGGCATTCCTGAATGGTAATTTTCTCATCCTAATTCATGTTATGCTTTGGGTCACTTCCACAGTTAGTTTAAAGAGAAATTTTCCTATTTTATTACCTTATATTCAACCCATTTGAAGCAAATCGAGAATTACATAAAGGTCATCCTATCCATTTTTCTACATGGAACCATCTTACGCCTCAATTCGTCATTACCGTTACTCTTAACTATTATTTCTGCACATCCAACTAACCTCCTCTTCTCTCGACCATTCTACACATACTTCCTACGATATACGTTTCACACCCATTTCTTCTTATCAAAGTTTCTCTCTCAACCATCTAACACTTGCATCGCTAGAGATTTGTTGGCATTTACCCCAACTCTGAACACATTGTACTATTTATAGAAATCGTAGATCATTTAATTCATGATTTACATTTTCCAGAAACTCATAGTCTCACTATTTAGTTAAACTTAAACGGAACAGGGTAACTGAGTCAAAACATTACCGCTCTGAAAATGAACTCATAAGCTTCTTATTAAGACTAAGGATATTCATTGTTATAGACGTCCACTCTATATATGGAATCTATAGTAGATCTTCCACGCTATAATTTTATTATTTGTAATCTCTACAGGCGGCACATCATATAATCTTATTCTTTCGAGTACTCAATATAGTATTTGTTTCTTCTTTAAGGATCTTTGAAGGGTATACATCAAACGATATTATCAATATTGCAATATCTTTACTACCAATAAAATTATTCATATACCTCTCATTAATTAACACAGAGGTATATGGGAAGATAACCTTATCAATCATACATCCAGTGGATCAGATAAATTACATCTCTATTAAATTCTTAGACCAGATCAGATTCGGTCTTATATGACATTCCAATTTACATTGTATAAAGTTAAGTTTACCACGGTTCATAATTCTACCAAACTAATAAAAATATGGTATTATAGTTTTCTAGTAGCAACATTTTCATAGATATTGTATTAAATAACTCTACTGGCGCTAGGATAATAAGAGCGAACACGTATAGATATCTACAGAAAATCGACCGTATTATATAGTAACAGTAGACAAAGGAGCTGATATAATTAGTAAAAACTCTATAGCTTAGTTAATGATTGGATATTAATCAGTGCATAATCTACTTATTAATAATAAAGCTAAAATAATAAATTGTTAGATAATTTAATTAATAAGATATTAATAATATTAAGGGATAATTCAATACAAAGTAGATATAGACGTATCTCAAATAGATTATCATAAAATATACAGTACATATAAGATAGGTTTTCACATTAAGATAGTAGTTGAAGTTATGGACTGTATAGTATACCAATATAATAAATGGAGAAAAAAAAAAATTCTAAAATATTTCTCAGTGTTTACATAGAAAGTCAGAAGGCAAACTCACATGACGAGAGCGGAAATGTCTACCGAGAAATGAATTGGAATTCCTTAAAGAGTACCTTGCAGGTAGATTACTCCTAAAACACTAATAATCTCGGCAAAAAATACACTAAACCCAAACGTATTTGAGAAATATCTAATATTTCTTTCAAAATCCTTAAATATGTCTTTCGAGTAACTTTACTTAAAATTTTGCACATATTTTTTATTTTTTGGCAGAATTTCTGGTTTTGGAGTGATGTCTAAAAAATATATTGCATTATTATTAATCATTTTTTTGTGCTTGAGTGGAGAGTTATAATTCTGAAGAGTGACTTGTGGCACAGAGTTCGGTGGATATATTGTATTGATGAGTACTCGACAATACTAACGGGTAATCATTTAATAGTCGTCGATAGAAACAACACGTATAAGGATCTTACAGTAGGAAGTGTTGGCCATCCACAAATTTACACAGTAGTGTGTTTTTTTCAAAATATGCAGTTTTAGCTTAAAATTAGGCTCTCTTATCAAGGAGTATATAGGTGAATGTATGAAGAGAAAATAAATACATTGATGATCGTGAAATGTGTATATGAATCGTCCTGTGTCGAACGGTCGTGGGGCGGGTTCAGAAACTGTGTTGGGCAGTCTTCTAAACAAATGTTTCGCAATTACTTCTAAATCCCAACGCTACAAAAGGAATATTTACTACAATCAACAGCAAGTAAAGAGGAATCATTCTGCTAAGTGGGATTTTTTAATAAAACATGGGTTCTTTCAACCGAAACCAGGGATAAATGCAGAAATCAGCACACGAATAGGGGAACATCGTGAAATCTGTCCCTCACTGTAAGAGAAGAGGGCGTAAGAACTATCACTGTTAGTGGTAAAAAAGAAATGATCACAAATTTGTATGTTTTCCTATGAATAAGACAAAGAAAATCTCGCTAGTTTTGTGGATACTTGAAGCGAGAGACAAGTCCTCGTGCACACACTCCAAAAAGTGTAGAGTAATGAAGCATTATTAGTGTGATTACTCCTCGTCTTAGGTGAAGGCATTTCCAAAACAGCTAAACTCGGTATAGAGTCATGGTTGAAAAACTTAATATTTCAACCTGATGCGGGTTCCGGGACGTAGAAATCGAATCTAATATTGATGAATATATTTTGGTGGTGATAGAATAAATAAACGATTGAGTGGACAAAGGGGTTGAGAGGTCCAGGGGAAGATGGATGGAGGAGATGGATGGTAAGTGGGGATTAGTAATTTTTATTTATTAGGTGGAAAAGTATTTAACACTGATTGGGTCTAATCGGAAAGAACACAGGTGTAGCGGAGATATACAATTCACCAACCATCGGAAAATGCATTGTTTGGATCTACATCGACAAGGTTAACCAGAAAATAGATGGCAACCAAGCAGATTCGGAACAAAGTTAATCACGATAAAACAAAAGATTGAAGGAGAGGTTGCAAATCTGTCTATTAGTTGAACAGAGACAGTATGCTGATGATGCGGGATTATCTGAAGTAAGAGATGGACTTGAACTATTGATGAATAATGAGTGTCTTTGGAAAAAGTTATTATCGTTCGAGGGTTTATGGGAATTGGTATGTGGACTAAATCAAGACTCCTGAGATTTATTCAGTTTGGTTGAAATTTGTAGTCTGAAGGGAAAAGATAGAAATGAAGCATTGACACTATGGGGTACAATCATTTATACCACTCAAAAAGTATGTGGACTAAATTGAAAGAGAAGAACTAAGGTCCTTTTTGGCCCGATAGATTCAAAGCAGCCACAGGCGAACAAATTATATAAAAAAAATATAAGATGGGTTTGAATAAAAAGGAATGGGTAGTTTGATAGTGGGAGAGACTGGGTAACATAGAGAGTAGACAATAAATAAGCTACCAGAAAGCTGTCTCTTGAAAAGGAAGTAGAAGGTTCTGATATAGAGAGAGTATTAGGTGACATCAACTACAAATCAAAGCAATATAATGTCACTTCAATTAGTATCAATATTTACGAGTGAGACCTTTCACCATATACTGATGAGACTAGGATACGTGTATGGATACTATTAGTGAGGGTATATACATTTACATACATAACAATCTGCATAACAATTTGATTTAAACTGGTATGACATATAAGTAGGTAAGAAACTATTATGAACTGAAATATTACGCATACGTGAGGTTAGAGCATTCGTTGTAGGTAAGTAATAGTTTTGTCATATGACATGGCACTAATATTATTATTAGCTCTTTGGCAGGGCAAATACCCTCAGCCGGCGAGGTATATAATTAAGGCCTAGGATGAAACAAGTGAGGAGGGCTAGAAACATTAGTAATCACCCCTCCAGAGAAGCCAAATGCCGGCGTGATATAGTGTGACTTTGCAATCATATATATATAATACTAGAATGATATACTATTCTAGTTAAATAATACTGTACAGAATATCAATACGGGTAACGACTATTACGTTACAATTGACATGGATATGGATAGCTTTGCAGTAGTACAAAAGCATTTTAGAAGATAGCGCGTTATTCATCCAGCCTAATCGATTTAACATATAGCTAAGGACTCAGCCACGCTTTGGCGACTAGACGCATGTATCGCACATTAACTTTTCTACTATAATTTACTTTGTGCAGATCCGTTCCCATCTCAATCTACAACAATTAATTATCTATACCTAAAATTATTATAAACTACCTAGACATCTTGTCTTCCTTAAACTGTATCACCATAATAACATAAATTCTCACATATTATTAACCGAGGACTGACCTCACTATCACACCAATAACCTTACTTATACTATCCTACGTTTACAATCTATTCTCAAACGCTCCCGAATGGTCCGCACCTTTATGGCAGGGAATGTTCTTACCATATTATATGGGGTATTTTTTGTTGAAGGAGCTCAATATATGTATTATTGGTCACATACCATAAGATATGGCTGTTCTGTTGTGTCAGACGAGTTAAGTTAAATTTTCTCCAGTTACCTATTTTAATTATGATTTTTTTTAAAGTTACATTATTATTATATTAAACTTCCTTTCTATTTTTTTTTTGCTAACCTAAATGATAAATAATTAAGGGAACAACTCACTATTTATAATAAGTTAAATAAATAAAATCGGATATCTAAGACGTACACAGACGCTAAGAAATGATGAGATAATAAAGAATATTATATATAAAGAATTATGTTATTTTAATTATACCTATATACAAAACAGGTGATGAACTAGAGGATTAATAGTATAAGAAGTCTCTTTGAGAAGCACTTTAATGGAACTCTCTGAGACAAATTCATCTCCTTAAATCCAACATTCCTCTTCACAATCATATCAGTCTATAATTCACCCGCGCATATCCTAAAATCACCCACGCTATAAGTAATAAGGTGTTACACCTCTCCACATCATACTATCCATTCTACCGAGTGCATTTCATTAAACACCTTACTCACTTCGAACTTATACCCACCCTCTATTATTTTGTATCTGATCCAACGCTCATGTATCAATTATGCAAATTGAAATAATCAAGGAGATTCTTATATTTATAATTATATAATAACACATTCCACTTAGCCAAATTGGGTGTTAATACTGTAATTCTTTGCTATTTATAGGATAATTATAATATAGGATATTCTCACCATGATGGATTATGAGTCATTTCTATAATTATGTGACTTAAATATGTATGGGATAGCTGCATTTGAGGAGATCTATTTTAATATATATAGTATAGCGTATAATATGCTCATGATCGCAAACTAGCTTTCAACTATATTTAGATTCATACTAATACTTTTTATCATTCACACATTCAGTAGCTTACCACCTACACACATATATATTAATATAATAATATATATATATATTTAATATATTAATAATATATTATAAATATAAATATAATATATATATATAATATATAATATATATATATATATTATTAATATATATATATTATTTAATATTATATAATATATATTATATTAATATATATTATATATATCATTATATATGTTATTGATTTGTAGTTTATATATTTGAAGCACAGTGTACACTATCAATATTTACTCATTAAATAATTTAGGATTTAATATTTAGTTGGTATTGAAATAAGGATTTAACGGATGATGAGAGTGTTTAGTAGAGGAAAGATGTGAATGGCAAGGATGGTGGCTTGGTGCAAATTAATTAATCGTTGGATGGATTTATAATAAAGGGACTTATATAGAGTCTATTTTATGGTATGCGCTAGGTTAATCTTGAATATGAAAGTTATTGTTTTACCAATTGATGTTATTAGTTAATTTGTATAAATTTAGTATGATTAAGAGACTAGGTCTTGGATAAGAAGTATATATTTAGATCTAATAAGTTATATCTAAATGGTGTTCAGTAATGGGATACAATCATTAGGGGCCGTTAGCTAGTGTTGAAAAAGAATTTGATGAAATGAGGAAATATTATACGTATTAGAGAGTTGTGGGTGTGAAGAAAGGGGTAAAAAAATGAGAAGAATAAATGAAAAGTATGTTAAGATGGTTTGGTCATATATAAGTGTGAAAATTGAAATGAAAATTAAGATAAAAAAATTGTTTATTGAATGTTATATATATATTAATAAGTGGCGAGTGTGTTGAGAATTGACTGGCATCGGTACTGGGAAGAACCAGAAGAAAAGTGGATTTAGTAAGTCATTAAAGGAATGTTCTGGATGGTTAAGAGTAATGTGAGTTTATTGGCATTTAAGGTACGAGATATAATGTACAATTATAATTAGGAGTGAATGCCGTAGGGTTTTGTGAGTGGAGGTATGGTTGTGGCCTATTACATCACTGGTTGCCCTTTAAGGAGATGAACCCTACATTTACTTGATATGACAGTGAATGTACGAGGCAGTCTGATGAAACTCCTGTGGTGGATTTATATTCATGACTAGCGAACGAGTTCTCACTAATATGTATGGAGGGGGTTGATAACGCATGGGCATTTCTTTTATCGTTAACTTGGTCATATTTCTATACTAAAAACTTTTCTTTTCCGATGCATTTAACGCACTTACCCCAGTCTTAGGGAAAAAAAGGATGATGATGATATATATATATAATACTATATATATAATTATATATAAATAATATTTATATATTATAATACATAATATAATATTTATATATATATTATCTAATTATTATAATTATTACTATTATTATATAGCAATATACTATAACAATTATAAATTTAAATTTTATAAATTTTATATAATTAATTATACAATATTATTATGATAATGTAAAAAAATTACTTTTATCAAATATAAATAAAATATGAAAATAAACTTTCAATATAGTCTTTTATATATATTAAGTATCATTTATATATAAAGGTAAATCAATTTATCTATATCTTACTGATATTACGAAAACACATACTTTATCTAAAATGCGAAATAAACAAATTTCACAATAAGGGCCTCAGTAGCATTATGTATCTAAACTCAATTATCAACATTCTTCCATTCTCCTAATTTTCATATACTTATTCTCATGCACATCTGTCTTTTTCCTATATTAGCCCCAACGATAAGTGGGGTTACAGACGTAGTCTCAGTAACATCTCATTAGGGTCCAATAGAATATAGAAAACCAGTTCAGTGAAATGAGCAAAGATGCCAATTTCAACCAGGCCTCAAGGCGTTTATCATACAACTTCAACTATCATCAGAAAGGTTCGCAATCTGACAAATTATTGCACAACACGACGCCATGCAGCACCGGGTTTGACCCCAAGAGCCCCACTACACTATTGATAAAGACCCTATTTAGAATGTCACGAGTGATTATTACCACAATCGTTCCACCAAGACAATGCATCAAAATCGGCACTCTAGATCATGGGCACAAAGCTGACACGAGACCTCACTATGTGAAGTAATATACTGATCTATTATCTGCTTTTATTCAAAATTGACTAATGGTTGTCATCTTCCTCCATGGCCCAGGTGTGGCCTTATCAACACTCTATTCAACCTCCACATATAAACAAAAAACACCGCCAATTATTCTCATCTTACTTTATCATGCACCTTTATATAACATTTGCTCCGCCTAAAGCATTTTAATTACAAATACACATTCTCATCACCTTACCAATGATCATTCATAATACCGTCATTGCATAAAATAAAATACTCTATATCGCTCCATGTTCACATAGCCGTCGGTCCAACATACCTCATCTCTCTTCTCTCCTTCCTCTCCACTAATACATTCGCTTAATTCTCCCAATCCTCGTCACTTTCTCTCCATTCATCCCTTTCTCACCATCGATCCCACACTTCCCATCTCTCAACCATCACCTCTTTCATTCTTATCTTTTCTGCTTATTCATTTCTATTCCTTCCACTTTTTCCATACAATATCTCTTCTTATTAAAATCACACACTCTCACTCCTATGATTCTTAGCGCTACCATCTTCACCTCAGGCCAATGGTTGAATATAATATTTCATCTTCTATCACGGCACAGATTAATATGTCGCATTAGTACTGCATGTATAAGTATGTGTATTCCATTGTTCTGAACACATTGTAAATACTATTAGATTTATTATTACATTTCTTATAGGTATTCCAGACCATTAGATACCACTAACCATACATAATTAATCTACAGGATTAACTTAATTGCATATGCCTCTACATGGTTTAAGACTTTACTGAGTCGCACTTGCAAGACCTTAGTCCCTTTACTAGATTCATAAGCCAATACAGATTTTAATATTTGACATCCATCTCATCCTTACCTATGACCACAACTAATCTTACTACTCTATCAAATTAACTAACACACTCTGCATCTTGAATCCAAAGTTCCCTTCTACATCGTCAAATACCCCACATCAACAAACCTATATTACCTCCATATATTTATATAACGCTCAGACAACTTGCTTACAAAAGCTCACTCTAAAACAATCTCAGACACGCAAAAATCCAACTGCACACCCTAAAAAAAGACGAGTTGAAGACTATAGTCCCACTCACAACACAAAAGATTACGCTTTACACTCATAAAATGTCTTACGTTTATCTGTTACAGATAAACACCCGGCTCTCCTCATTATTAACCACTAGTGAACACTGGTCACACTTCGCCAATATGCTGACTCAATTCAATTCCTCTTCAATAACTTTATCTATCTCAGACTCGCCACACAGAACCAAAATCATCCGCATACAAATAGGTAGGGACCGCCCAACTCCAAAATCCCCTCCATCGGGTCTTAAAATAACTCTTTCCAGCTTAACCTCACTACAACCTCACACTTATACTTTATGCATCCCAGCTCGGACTCATATTATAAATTCATCTGCGATGATATAAACAGGTCCTTGCACCTTCTTCATCGAGCTCAAATCATAATTCATTATCTAATACTAATGATATATGGTTTCCGTAGCTCTGTGAGGTACACAGTACTATTATTAGCATCTACAAAAGTGAGTGCGATTTCCTCAGTCATCGGTTACGTGGAACTATATATATATATATATCACCGTATATATTTTTTTATTAAAAACTAATAAAAATCATGATGATCCACATTTAAATTTACAAAATACTTAAATTACAATATTCATCTTAAATCCTTACAGAAATTCATCCACGAAGAGGAACGCTAAAATTTTAATATGAACAACAATATTCCATCAATATAAAAATCTGATTTATTATCTGTCATTTCTCTTTATAATAAAACTACCGATGATCTACAAAACTCGACTCCATCTTACACACTTGGAAATTCTACAGATATAAAATTTAATCGTGAAAAGACTCAAAACGCAAGTTATTTTATCCATGTAGATTAGAAGTAAAGATTTGCCTTATAATAATTATTCTTTTCATCATCGTAAATGTCTATGATTGTGGGTTACCACACACGAACAACAGAGAGCACTCACAAACACTCACCTGCAACTACGACCAGCACATTAAAAGCACAGATAACACACTACCGCATAATACAATAATTCAGGATACCACCAACGTGTTCGCAGTCGAAGTTTAATTCTCGCCCCCAAGTAGATAAAAACCTCACAAACCGTCTACGCGTAAGATTTTGATTAACGCAGTTATATATAATATATATAATATATATTATATATATATATATATATATATATATATATATATATTATACTGTAAAACTTTAGTTTTAACTAGTCTCGAGCCTACCAATTTTAATTCTTAATATTATCTATATAGTTAGATATAGAATTAATAATCTTTGTTCTAATTTAAATAGATTATATATATATAATTATAATTTATATCCATATACATTATATATTACATTTTTATTATATACAATAACATTGAATTGCATTCATTATATAAAACTATATTGAGCTACATTTAAATACATTAATGTATATTATTGTTTTTAGTATATATATACATAATAAAATATTATATTAATAACAAATCAAAGTGATAAAAACTATAATAATTAGTAGTAATTATAGATAATATTGTATTAATTTTTTAAAGCTTAATGAGATTACAATTTGAATAAATTTATCTTATTATTTCTAATTTATTAATATAATTTTCCTTTATTAAATTGTGACCATATGTTATTCTATTTATTAGGTGACTTATTATTCAGAAATTCTTCTAAATTTTATATTCTTCTTATATTTCTAAAATGATTGTCTATAATTTAAATACTTTAATATATAAGACTTTCCTTAAAATTTATAAGACTTTCTTCTGCACACCATAGTTTTAAAAATTTTTATTTTTATTTTTATTTGTAACAAGTATAAATCCTCATTGGTGTTCAATTAAAAGCTGGATTCAATTGGTATGTAACATAAAGTTCCAAAAGTTAGTAAAAGTACTGGTTAAAGTCAGTTACACTTTTCGACGTTAGATAACTTTTTGAGATAAGCCTTAAGATGGAATTGTCATTGAGATTAACCTTAGATTGCAGTAAAATTGTTTATTTATATTCACATTTAATTTAAAAACATAGATTGAGTTGACGAGCCTTATTTATAAAAAACAAGCAATGAGAAAAAGAAAGTTTAAAGTGTCATACACAATTGCCAATTCTGAATTCAATCGCAAAGGTTAAATAAACTTAAAAACATCATCGTACTAACTCTTAAACAGCAATTTGGAAATTAATTATTTAAATGCTCTCTAGAGCCTGCAGCTTTGAATGTCAATCCACGAAAAGGGTAGGTTTAAAAACGTCATCTGTTAACTCACAGCAAATATTATGCCAAACTTATCATTAAACTGTTTAAGTCTTGCAGCTATGACACCTTGTAAAAACATACATATATTACCGCCTTAAGAAAGTCCATCTGCATAATATTCTAGCAACACACGACTTAATTTCCTGAAATTATTCTACAAATGTTTCTGAGTGGTACTTACTATATGAACCTGTATATTCACTAGAACACGGATCTAACTGTAACTACCGTCCACATCACGCTAATTTCAACAGCGAAATTTGATAAAGTCTCTATCTTTAAGTGTTCTGAGTGCAGCTATGAATGTAATCGGCCATATGATAGCTCCTACAAAATCCCATCTTCCATTTTGCTAAAGATTAATTCTTTTCGAAATTTAATCTATATTGCCTCTCAGAACACAATGTCGCTCTTAACATAAGATTCCAAACGCCTTGTCCTAAACAAATGTAAATGAACTAGCAAACAGTACAACGCTTAACATAAGATCACATCTTGTCCAACGTTCACCAGACACTACATTTCACACTTATATTATTTATATTTAAATGTTCATAAGTTTGCATGCTATGAATGACAATTATCGGAAAGTTAACTTATAAAATTCCATCTGCAGCTACACAGCAGTTTGAATTATTTAAATGTTCTGAGTTGCAACTATGATTTTAATATATTCAGAAAGGTAGACTTAAATATCCAATCTGCTACTTCACACAGTTCAATTAGTATTTAAATTATTTAAATTTAGTTCTATAATTATAGCAATGCTATAGTAAATGTCAAAGTAAACAAAGGTAACTTAAAATCGACATCTTAGTAACTATCACATTGAAAATGTAAATTATATATTTATAAATGTCAATGATGCAACTAAAATTGAAATTAATGTAATCTGATAAAATAAAGTACCTTATTAAAATTCATATCTTCTAACTACACAAAGGCTTAATATTTTGAAATTATTTTAAATGTTCCTGAGTGCAACTTTGAATGTAATCAGAAAGGTAGTTTAAAACGTCATCTGCTAACTCACAGCAATTTGAAATTATTTAAATGTTCTGAGTGCAGCTATGAATGTAATCTGAAAAGTAACTTAAAATTTCATCTGCTAACTCACAGCAATTTGAAATTATTTAAATGTTCTGAGTGCAACTATGAATGTAATCGGAGAGATAGCTTAAAAACTCATCTGCTAACTCATAGCAATTTGAAATTATTTAAATGTTCTGAGTGCAGCTATGAATGCAATCGGAAATTTGACTTAAAAATTCATCTGCCAACTCACAGTAATTTGAAATTATTTAAATGTTCTGAGTGTAGCTATGAATGCAATCAGAAAGGTAGCTTAAAAATCCATCTGCTAAGTCACAGCAATTTGAAATTATTTAAATGTTCTGAGTGCAGCTATGAATGTAACCTAAAAAGTAGATTAAAAATTCATCTGCTGACTCACAGCAAGTTAAAATTATTTAAATGTTCTGAGTGTAGCTATGAATGTAATCAGAAAGGAAATTTAAAAACACACATTCTTAAGAAGCATAAAACGGACGAAAGAAATAAAGGAAAAAAATGAAAAAAAACTGCATAAAGAAATTGAATTACAAACGGAAAATTAAAGGGACGCTAATTATAGAGACAATAATGATGATTTTGATTATGAAATAGATCTGGAAGAATAGTCATAATGGAAATACGTAAAAGTTCCTCTTTACCAGACCAAGAGAGACCTTCAAATGCGCAACTGGAAAGCTCATCATTCGTAATAAGTAGTGAATTAGGTTTGCTCTGGAAGAAAACAATCGTTCCTTACTATCCTTGAGATACCAGCATAGACCAGAGTAGTGATGATGATGATATGTTAAACAAGATATCAAAGTATCAAGACAACATATGTTAATGGGTATTAGCAAAGGGTAAAGCTCAAGAAATTATTTGATTGAATAATAATGGATAACTATATTGCAGTGTTATGGTTGATATTGGGAATAGCTTAAAAATCCTGTAGACTTCTAGGTCAAAGTTCGAAATCGGCTGTAGCAAATATCACTGAAAAGAAGATTTTATTTAATGTATCTTATAACAGCATAATTATAGTTAATGAAGATCAGAAATTGAGTAATGGGCCTACGTGTGTCCTTGAAGAGCAATTTATAATTACTGTAATTAAAGCAATATAAATTATGATAAGAATAGTAAATAAGGAGAAAGAAAGAATTGATGTTGGTCAAGATTGAATACAGTGAGACATATGATAAGTGTTTCTTATTCATGGCTGATAGAATATCGAATTTATATAAAAGAGAAGGAGAAACGAATTTACCCAAAGAGGAATTAGGGGGGAAAAATTATTTGAAACGTCCTCATAAAAAAAGGTTATGAAAATTAGAGGAAGAAATGCAGTTTTTAATCACTTGAATTATTTATTTGTTTCTTAACCCTTTACCCTTCTTCCAATTAGTGCTTTATTAATCTGAAATAAAAATAGATACGGGTGAATCCTAAATCAGATAAGAATTGAACAAATCTTTACCTCTTTTATATGAATGAATAAATTTTCGCATCCAACGTAAAGAGGTTTAAGTGTAGCAAGTAATATATATGAGTAGAAGTAGAAATTGGAATGAATTTTGGATTGGATAAATGAGATTCAATTCGGTTCTGAAAAAAAGGAGAAAGACGCTTGCAGAAGACATCAGACTAAGTAATGAAGAATTAGAGATGGAAGGGGATTAGTATAGTGCAAAATGTATTATTAACTATATAGGCTTAATAAAATCCTATATTAAATGGTTTTTATTCTTCCAAATTAAATTGTTAAAGAAAAATTATTAATTTTAAAATTTATATGAACGAAAATACTGATGACTCAATTGGAACTTAATTTAATTCTTTATTTTTACAAGCCATTCAAGCTAATTATTTTAGGACTCAAATTAATTACGTTTTTATACAGAAAAACTATTCAATTTTGCATTTAATCTCCCCAACTGAAGCGAATTAGGACGAGAAAATTTTATAAAACTTGTGTCATTTTTCCTCTAAGAAATCTTTCCACAAAAAAACTTACGTCCGTTTCTTAAATGTCATCCAACTCTTTATTTTTAAAGCCACAAATCATCCTCTTAACTACATTTTACTTTCTTTTAACAAATGAACTGTTCTTAGGTATGTACTCCAGATTTACGCGTATATTTAATTAATGGCCTAACATTACACTATAGAGTCCCTCATTGGCCCCTTTGCTCTTATCAGCAGCATTACTATTTGTCCTAATCATTTTTGTTAGCTTTGTTACTATACGTCCTAAGCATTTCCCTCATACTTTCTGATTACTACTAATGGTGTCACATTCGCAAGAGAGTATTAATTCTTATGGTGTTGCAACTTAAGACTTAATATAGTGATATAAACTAATACTAAAGTATTTTGTGCAGCCCTTAGACCTCAGCACTAGTATATTTCTTCCTATTCCTTCTTTTTCGAATATTTAATCCTCTTCCTTTACCACAGTTTATATATATATTATATATATATATATATATATATATATATATATATATATATATATATATATATATATAGGAGAAAGTCTATTTATAGACCTTTTTAACGGTACTCGTTACCCCCACCCCCCTAAAAATTGTACAGGGTATCTCTTTGAACCATAAATAGACTTTCTAGTATAGGGATTTGTTAATTTAGGTTAGGTTTTATATATACTATGACAGAGTCAGTTCAAATAACCAACTAATTATAAAAAGACAAGTGAGTTAGTTTTTAAGAATTTTAGAAATATATCAGATCGTTTCTCCACACTTCCTCACGGAGGGTTGAAGGATGAAAACTGGAAAGAACGAAGGAAATAGGTATGGATACGAAAGGATAATGAATGTATAAGAAACGAGGAAAAGCCCGAGAAAAAACTCGCAAGTAGAAATTGATTGAAATTTATATTTCAGTAAAGAGATTTCTTTTAGAGGAAAAAGTTTTTAATTAGAAATTATTATGTATTTTTGTAGGGGACCGATCCTGGACCCGTTTGCCTTTGATTTTGGATCCATTGAATTGATTATTGGACCCATTGAAGGATTAATTGGAGCCACGGCTCTCAGCACTGTTTTGCATCTTGTGGATGGATCATTGCTTTGAAAATTACTAAAGAAAACCGAGTGCAAAGTTGCGCCAAAAAGTCATATGATCGTTTGTGAATTAAACTCATTTACTGAGAGGCGAAATAGCGCCAGAATAGCTGATTGATAAGTATGAATGTTCCTTTTCTTTTTTTAAAAAGAAATTAAGTGCTTACGTGACTTCATTAAATAAATATGTGACTGATTTGCAATATATATATATATATAGTATATAATTATTATATATATATATATATATATATATATATATATATATATATATATATATATAATATATATATATATATATAAATAATAATAAAAAATAACCTATTATTTTTAAAGTGATTTATTGACCGAAAGTAATTCATATTGTTGCTCCTGTGCGTTTTAGGAACATCGTTGTGGTTAAACCAGAAAATAAACCAGGTAGCATTTTTAAACTATATGAATCAACTTTAACATGTGACCTCTTTTTTTTCACAGTAATGTGATTTTAGCTTATTGCTGAAATCAAAGTGCTCCTTTGCTTGTTCAAAACGATATGTGCCGTTGTCAACTGCTGAAGACAAGCCATCCTGTCTGTGCAAATTATTGGATTGGCAGTCTCCCTCACTGCTCATGCGATGACGAGTTTGGCCAAATTCATGAAAGAGGCCTGCATATAATTCAGGCACCGTGCTGTGACTTGTCTCTCAGGGTAAGCAGGCTTAATTTTAAATATATATAATATATATATATTATATATATATATATATATATATTTATATATATATATATATATTATATATGAGAGAGAGAGAGAGAGATGAGAGAGAGAGAGAAAAAACAAGTTTAGCTAACACGTGACACTGTAGAGTTCGCCGTAGTGTCTCGGACGATTTTTCGTAATCGTCTTATTTAATGTACATCCTTTTTAAAAGGTGAAGTAAGCGCCTAATATATATATATATAATAATATATATATATAATATATATATATATATATATACTTATATTATATAATAATATATATATATATATATATATATATATATATATATATATATTATATTCAAGATCTGGGCGTTGCGCCTATGCGCCTATGGCGCACTATCAATTTGTAGGCGCAACAATTTTTAAAAAGGCGGACTAAGCAAAGGCGCACAGCCAATTCTCTGCGCTATCAGCCGCCGCCTATGAACAGGAAAACAAAGCATTTTTTTTTTAACCGGCTTAAAATTAAGAACTTAGAAGCGTGGCAACTTGTATGCATCTAAAAACCATGTAAAAACTTATATATATATATATATATATATATATATATTATTATATATATTAATATAATATATATATAAATATATATATATATTATATATAATATATATATATATATACTAGTTTACAGTAGTTCTTAACTACAAATAATTTGGCACTATGGCCTCTGAAAAATTTCGAACTTCTTTCAGCGCTCGTGCTGAACCTCCTGGGGAAAACATGGACCACAAGACATGGAGGAGGAAGAGGAAGTGTAGATATTAGTTTTACGGTGTTTTAATTACAAAAATTAATAAATGTATTTTTTTCTTCCTTAATAAAAGCATGCTTTTATTATCGCACTTAAGTTTACTTTGCAAATAAATTTAGCAAACAGCCACCTCGGCGAAAAGTCGCAGGCGCATAGGCGCTGATGTGACAAAAAATATAGGCGCTAGGCGCACGGCGCATAGGCGCTAGGCGCACAAGGTCCGGCGGCATAAGGCGCATGCGCACTCAAAAAATTATAGGCGCGCCCAGCTCTGATAATATATATATTATATATATATATATATATATATATATAATATATATATATATATATATTATATATATATATATATTAAATATATATATATATTATATTATATATATATAAATATATATATATAATGATGATGATGATGATGATGATGATGATGATATATATATATATATATATATATAACTTGCTTCTTAATATTGTAATTTATTTTCTTGTGACTGTGAAGCTCTATT
>JABUQX010043982.1:7500-15000 GCA_015478945.1 Trachelipus rathkii
TATATATATATTATATATATATGTATATATATCATATATTATATATTATAATATATAATATATATATATATATATATTATTAATATATATTAGTATATATATATAGTTATATAGTATATATATATAAATATATATATATTATATATATATATATATATATATATATATATATATTATATATATATATTATATAATATATATTATAAGGAAGCTTTCCTTGCACAGAGGTAAGAGCACTAGCCTAGCAAGCGGGGGAGCCCAGGTTCGAGACTAGGTTGGAGCGAGAGAATGTTGAGCTATTCTCTACTAATTCTAGCTTCGTCGCACTCAGACGTTAATGAGTACATTGGCAGCGTGCCTTAATATCAATGGGAATCTTTCTGGCATTCGCGATAGGCCTGGCTAGCCAGCGGATTGGTCGTTAGGCCCGTGTTCCCAAGGACCTTTCTCGATGGGTCCGATATATAAAACCTGTAGTTGTTGTTAAAGTATATATATATATATATATATATATATATATATATATATATATATATATATATATATATATATATATATATATATATATATATATATTATTATTATTATATGAATATATATATATATAAATTATTGTTCGCGCTCGCAAAATATTTCACTGTATAAAGATCAAAGCAAATTTTTACTATGTTGTACCCGCTTAAGGTAAATTTTACTTGATGTCAAAATATATTTTTAACCTCTTTTGCTCTCTGAAGCGAGTTCAACCAATATCTTCAGTTTATACATATATATATATATATATATATATATATATATATAATATATATATTATTTTCGATCATTTCACATTCTTTACCACCCCCATTCCCTCGTATCGCTTGCTCTAGGGTTGGTACACGCTCCCTTCCTAGTACTTATACTACTCTATTTATTATTTCAGGAGACAAAGTAAATAAAACGTTAAAGAAACTGAATAATTTTTCAGGTAAAAAAAAGGGTTCTGGTAAAATTTGATGAGAAACGTTAAAGAAACTGAATAATTTTTCAGGTAAAAAAAAGGTCTGGTACAGGCTCCCTTCGCTCGCTAATCGTTTCCCTACTACTTACATAATATTTTATAAAGGCCGTTTTTTAGAGAATTTTAAAATCCATTTATAATAAAAAAAATCTATAATAAAAATGGAAATATATTTTATTCGTCATGGAAGAAAATACATTTTTGAAAGTAGTGATTCTTATTGTTTTAAATGTGAAGTTAGAGCAGATATATGGATAGATAATTCAAGTACAAAATTTTATAGTTTATGCTATAAATGGGAAGAACTATTAGAAGTTATCTATAATTGTTTTGATGAAAAATATTTAAAAAAATTGAAGAGTAATAATTATAAATCTTATCGCTCACAGTATACTCAGAATAATCAGGGTTTACCGTAAAAATATTTATCAACAATATATATTTGGAGAAATTTATTTAAAAAGTATTGTAACAGCCATGAAGATATAAATAAGATTTATGATAAAATATTAGATCTTAATGATAAATTAGAGCAAGCGTATCAGAAGATTAAAAGTTCAAAGAGAAAGAATTCGTTAAATTGTCATTTAAAATTATTAAAATTGCTAAAACTATATGAAAAAATGTGATCTTTCCAATTTCAAGAAAATTTTAACCCAAAAATTGGTGAACGAATATCAGAGAGTATGGGAAAATATGATATTTGCATTAAATATAATTTTTTTAATATATAATCTTTTTCCTTTTTAATATTGAATTATCTAAAATTTATATTATAATATTCTACATCAAAACATTGAACTACCTAAATTTTATATGATATTCTCCACCAAAATATTGCATTTGAATATTGTTTTCATTAAAAAATTTAATTCGACTATCATTCAAGAGATTCACAAACCTTCTTGGAAGATATACATTAGTAATTTCATCTTCACTTTGACGTAGAATAGCAATGATTGAGGGCCCCATTTTGTAGTTATGTTTCTAAATTATATTATATAATATATATCATTTCTTAAATCAGATAATTTTCTGTTTTGTAAATAAGTAATTGAATACATCGAAACTTTTATAATATATATATATTATATATATATCTATATATTTATATTATATTTATATATATATATCATATATATTATATATATAATATATATATATAGTAGTATATATTATATATAATATATATATATATATATATATATATATGACTATATATATATATATATAAATAAAATATATATATATATATATATATATATATATATATATATATATATATATATATATATATATATATATATATATATATATATATATATATATATATATAAATATATACGGGCCGTGTCAAGAAAATTTTTAAGAGGCTTTTAAATTACGATTTATATATTATATATAATATAATATATATATATTATATATATATATATATATAATATATATATATTAAATAATAGTATGTGTATTATACAGATATATATATATAGTATGACTAATGTCAATAAAAAGGAATAAAGTAAAATGAAACATTAAATAGCAATTTGAAAATAAATAAAAAATAGATATAATTTTATTCATATAAAAAATTCTTAATTTTGATCTCTTAACAACAATATGATTGATAATTTCCTTCGTTTATATTGTGTAGATATGATGAACACTCATTAAAACCAGTTCTGTTAGGCTTTCTTCTCCTGTAGAATTGAAAAAGTACTAGGTTTTGAGCCTTTTCAGAGAAGAGAAATATTTTTTTGGAGCTCACGTTTTGAGTGAGGTAAATGCTAAAATCCTTAACAACCTAAATGTGACTGCACAGATCAAATTTATTTCAAAATTCGCAAAATTTTGAATAGATATCGATGGAATGAATAACTTTACAAAGATTAGTAGGTATGGATCTATGATTTGCCAACTTGGTCTCTAACTGATTTGAAAAATCATCAAGAAAATAAATTGTAATTGGCCTATATCTTATCATTTTATATTGATTCTCACAAGAGGCATTATCACTTCTTCATTATCAGGAAGCAGAAGTTCTGTTACAACTTCCGAAATGTTTAAAAATGTTTCACTGGTGTTTGCTTGAAAATCCTTCAAAACAAACATCACATTTTCAATATGATTAAAAGAAGTTGCTGTCACTAATTATGGAAAATGCAGTGTAATACAAAATAGAAGAGTGTTTGAGAATAGAGTTAAAGGTATAAATAGATAAACTTATTACAAATTTAGTGTTTTTGAAAAAAATTTAATTTTTTATCCATTCAAGCTCCTCTTAAGCTTCAACAATGCTTTAAAAGTTTCATTAGATCGTAACCAATCCTGAAATTTTCCAAAAAAAAACTTGTTTATTGTTAGAGTTTTGTTTATTTTGTGTCTGGGAAAATCTTTTCTATTTTTTTCCTATTAAAACAGTAGTCGGCCTTGGCAATCGAAAATAGCATATAGTTGCCATAAAGTTTCTAATGTGTTGTACTTCACATGGATGTGAACAGCAATGAACATCTAATGCTGCTGGATATTTTCGACAGCTTAAACACCTCTAAAACATTTCTTCATTGCTTTTACACCATCATATCATTGTCCAATCAGAAAGTCATTATTTATATCAAAGTTCGTAGTATTACCTCCGATATAGATAAGGAAACAAAGAAACAGTTGAAGCCACATAGGCCTATAGAGACTGAATCCATAGTCAACTAAATGTTTATCAAACACATGCCCATGCAACATATTCAACCTACACTGCACCCTAAGGCCTGTCAATTTCCTAACAAAGAAATATAATATATATAGGCAACTACTACAAAGCAAAAACTATAGCTAAGGTTCATGCTATCCACAATACAAGCTTTAATAAGTTTATTGTGATACCGGTAGCTACAACATGCAGTTTACTTTAATAGCTAACTAAAAATCCGCCAATTTGGCTAAGTCAGGATATACTATATGAGGGCCAAACCATCCATATACCCATCCAATCCTTTCTTTAATGTTGCCAAAGTGAGTACGCACAACAACCTCCTAAGGAAAACCATTTTAAAAATTTGCAACACTATTACAGAATGAATGTTTTCTTACATCAAGATTACACGTTTTCCTCATTTTCTTATTGTGTCTTATGGTGTCTTGTCCGTGGTTTACTATAAAGGAATTTATTGATCTGAGTATTATCAAATGCATGTAATTTTTATAGACCTAGTAATCATCTTTTCCTATAGAATCGCCTTTTAAAGAAAAATTTCTTAACTCCTTCAGACCTCTCCTCATAACTCTTTGCCACTCAAGACCAGAAATCATCGCCTTGTTTACCTACGTTTACACTTCTTCTCAGATACCTAGGTCTTTTTCTTATATAAAGAGCCCAAACTTGTGCACAAAACTCTAATACTGACCTAAAATAGCTTTTATACAGCTACATATAACATTCTTAGATTTGCAAACCATATTGCAATTTATTATACTTAGCATCTTATTAGATTTATTCCTTGCTTCCAAACACTGATTACCTACTTTTAGATTGCTGTTTATTCTCACATCTAAATCTTTTTTTTTTTTTTTCTACAGACTCAAGCCAATTCCCATTCATCGTAGCACAGAAACGAAACGCATCAGGAAATCTGTGTAAATATCTTCTACTTCTCTTGTATAATTTTCAAAAGTTATTTAAAAACTCAATAATTGTACAAAAATTAAAAGTTTTTTATAACGTTTGTAGATAAATCTAAACTTTTGTTATTATTTATTAATTAATTATTATTATTTTATTTATTATTATTTTTTAATTATTATTATTAATTATTATTAACTTTTGTTATATTATTATTATTAATTATTATTATTATTATTATTATTATTATTATTATTATTATTATTATTATTATTATTATTATTATTTTTTATTATTATTATTGATTAATTATTATTATATTATTATTATTTTTTATTATTATTATATTAATATTATTATTATTATTATTATTATTATTATTATTATTATTATTATTATTGCTTGTTTTTGTCATCTCTGCAGTCTATTATTATTATTATTATTATTATTATTATTATTATTTATTATTATTTATTATTATTATTATTATTAATTATTATTAATTATTATTATTATTCATTATTATTATTGATGTTATTATTATTATTAAGATGGGACGTCGCTTACGGCGATCTAGACCTTCTCCGAGGTATGCATAATTATTATTTATTATTATTATTATTATTATAATTATTATTATTATTATTATTATTATTATTATTATTATTATTATTATTGCTATTGTTATTATTATTATTATTATTATTATTATTATTGTTATTATTATTATTATTATATTATTTATTATTATTATTATTATTATTATTATTTATTAATATTATTATTATTATTATTAAACTTTAAAGCCCCACCCACTGAGGTGTAAGAGCAATGCTCCTCTGCTTCATCCATTAATATTTATTATTATTTTTAACAACTTTTTAAGCTTCAGCCACTGAAGTGCACTAGAAGTGTTACCTCTATGTCATTCATTTTTGCTTATTATTATTTTTAACAACTTCTTAAGCTCTACCCACTGTTAGTGCACCTCTACGTCATCGATTTTTATTTAGAAAAAGCTTTCTTAAACTGAGTATCGAACTCGAGACCTCTACGTCTTGAGTCGGTTAGTCTAACCAGAAGGATACAGACTACATTTTCAAACTGAAAATTAAAAATTTCTATTCTTATTTCAATATATTGAATTTTTATAGAATTTAAAATAGCTCCTTTAATATTGTGGATTTGCATGAGCATGTTTTAGACTTTTTGTTTACTATGCAAGTTATTGACAAGTCATACGGTGCCTAGTGGATTTGCATCAACATGTTGTTTGGTGATTGGTTCTATTGACTTGACTGAGACAGTCTTGATAGGCCCATGTGTCTTCTTACTGTCTTTTTATTTCCAATGTTCTAATTCATTTTATGTGCAAACTGCATGGAGTCAAATGTATCTATTTTTTAATTCTCTATAAAATTGTTTCTATAAAAATTTTTACAAGGTGATTATTTTTTTAAAGTAATTTTCATAACTTTTAAATATTATTTTTATGGAAAATTTATATATCAAAATTAAAGATCTTTTAATTATCTAAAACACTGTTCGTATAAAATATTATGTAAGTAGTAGGGAAACCAGACCATATTACCTTAAAAATCATTCAGTTTTTTTAACGTTTTATTTACTCTGTTTCCTGAAATAATAAATAGAGTAGTATATATATGATAGTATAGCTATATATATATATATATATATATATATATATTAGTATATATTATTATTATTATTACATATATTATTATTATTGTTATATGTGTAATGTTGGTTATAAATATTATTATTATATATATATATTACATATATACATATAGTATTATTATTATATATTATTATATATATTATTATTATTATTATTATATTATTATTATATATTATATATATACATAATCTATACTTCATATAGTTGAATATGAAGAATATGGTACATATTACATATGTTAATGTTATATGATATATAAAGGTTATTGTTGCTATTGTTGCTACATATATTTATATATTATATATATATTATTATATATATATATATATATATATATATATATAAACATATATATGTATATATATTAAATATAGTTATATGTATGAACAGTTATATATACAGCTATTATATATATATATATATATATATATATATATATATATATAGTATATATATATATATATATAAATTTTTATACACATGATTGCCGGTGAGGACAAGGTAGGCCCAGGGCCACGACACTCGTGGAAGACCGATTTATACGTCTGCGTGCATTACGAGAGCGCCACACAACGGCACGACATCTGCAGATACAGCTGGCGGAGGTACACGGCACCAGGGTGAGTGACAATACAGGAAGTCGATGCCTTGCGGAACAAATTTACCGGCCCCGGAGGCCTGCCAGCTGGGTCCACCGCACACTATACGCACATCGGCGTATGATCGCATTGCCTGAGAACATATCCATTGACGGTCAACGATTGGGCAATAAAATTCCTCTGGCTGATTGATCGAGAGTGTACCCTGTAATGCCTCGGACACAGGCGCGCGTTATAGAGTACGACGACCGACGGAGAGGTTTGCGCAATGTAATGTGCTGCAGGGCCGCCGTTTTTAGGTGGGTCAGTTATGGTCTGGGGAGGCATCTCTTTATCGGGGCCTACGGAATTGCACATCTTCGATGGAGGCACTCTTACAGCCGTAAGGTATATCACAGACATCCTCGAACCATAATATGTCGTACCATATGCCCCTACATCATGACCCATCCAATGCATGACAATACACACCACATTAGGCCCAATGTGTGAACGGCTACCTTAGGGACGGTTCAAATAACAGCGTTGGAGTGCCCAGCATATAGTTCGGACCTCAAACGTATCGAACATTTGTGAGATATCC